>JACJUY010001563.1:22134-35519 GCA_014220935.1 Platorchestia sp. MABIK
AGCCCCAATCCTTCATTGTGGCACGAATGCTAATGTTCAAGAGCAGCCAATTTAGTTATTAATTACACTAAGTTCAAGTAATAAAAAAATGAGGTACATACTGGATTAAAGGTGACTGTATATACAGCTGAAATATATGGAAAAATTATGACTGCTTCAAGAATATTAGCGGGCTTGTTTTAAAATTTCTTAAGGTTACACTAAATCCAATGTGCTTGAAAATATATTTATTATTCACTTGAAAAAATACACGATTTCAATTACAGTTTGAATTAAAACGATAACATTTTTATTTAAAAAAAGGACAAATACAGTTTGTATAACAAACAAAATAAAAATACTGTCAGTGTAGCTTCTGATTAAGTTCGAACTAAAAAAATTTTGAATTGGTCTCCTTTAACAGGGGAACTTACCATTCAGGTTTATATAACATTCTAGGTACATATATGTATATATAAGTCCAGTACTTTGATGTCACCATTATTTTTATATCACCAATATAACTGTTAATGTGTGGATACTTACATATTAGCCTAGCTTACATATAAGCCTAGTGAATAACAGGCACTAAAATCAATGCTTACCAAATTACCGAAAGGGAAGATTAGATTATATGTTAGCTTAGGCAGCCCTAAACACGCAGCAAAAACGTTCCAAAGGGAGGAATGTTGGCAATGTTGTGAGTCATTGAGTAGTGTTTCTGCTAGCTTGGATGCACATCTTTCCTTCACACTTTTGTGAAAGGCATAATAATTCTTTTTCCCTTATGTAGTATTTGCACAGTATTTTGATGAATAAACCGTTAATCACCTGGTCTGGACCATAAAAAAGAAAAATAGAAGTGCCATTAAAAATCTAACCTAATAATACCCGTTGTGTGTTTATTTCTATATCTGTTTGGTGTCCGCTTCTTAAGAAACATGGGATGTCTGGGTTTGCGGTATCATGGATACCGAATTCCTCAGGATAACATTGAGAGATGGCCTTTACATGCATTGATATGTTCGAATTGTATCAGGATGTGTTCGTTTAGGATAGGTTTGGTTAGATTAGGATAGGATAGGCTAGCATAGGTTGGGTAATGTTGACAGAATTTTTACACGGGTCCACATAGGAATTTCCACTGGTCCGAGGAATTTCCACGAGTCCTGCTACTACCTAACAATACCCTTGGTTTATTTATTTTGAGTCCGCTGCTTCCATTTCTCTGTCATGCTGATGAAGATAGCCATACTGACCGTATCTGTAATGCGAGTTTCACCAGTGCGCAATTACAACAATATTTTTTATCACGGGTACTGGTAGATATTTTCATTAGTTGGAAAGTTTGTTCAAGAAAGGTATTGAATCCCGTCATTTTTGGCGGGCGGTGCACACTAGTATAGAGAATAATATTTAAAAAAAACATTAACATTACTTATCATCACCGATTATGAATACATATGTACAATGCGTAGAGCTATTATGTCAAAAAATTTGTAAGAATTTAAAAAACTTGTACCAATTAATTAGTGATGTACCGATACCATTTTTTTAGCCGATTCCGATACCGATACCCATTTTTCGGCCGATACCAATACTCCGATACTTGGAAATACCGATACTTTGACCGATACTACTACCGATACCGATACTTTTACAATTATATAAAAATAAAATCTTTATAAGCCCTACATGGGTGTTATAATAATATTCTTTACTAATATGTCTAATAATATAACAATATTGACAACAAAGTTCTCGATTAAGAATGATAAAACTGCTTTTGCAATGTTAACTATATCGTTTGATTCGTTTCCCGCACAAAGTTTTTTCGATTGCGTCATCTTTCCGCTTTATTTCGTATGATACCGTAATCAGCATGTTTGAACAAACAAGTATTCACTGTTTAGCAATCTTTATTTGCCAACTGAGGTTATTATCCGACTAAATTAATTAAAAATATTTTTCTCCATTTACAGGCGTAAACTAGTAATATAATGTAGCATTTAGTCTCAGAAATAGCAGCGTGAACGCAAGTAGTATACGTATATACTAACACACACAGTGTGCAAAAGCAAACACGGCTCTTTTCGGTTTGGGGGATCGAATTTCAATATTTTCTTTTCGCCAAAGTATGTATATTGGTGTGAAAAACACGAAAATGGTAACCATTTTGTGGAAAAATTATCTATTAAGCCTCAAATTTGCTTATATCCATTAATATTTAAGAATATACTGCGATTTCTCGGTACGTTTTCGCCACGCAAATTATCACAGATGCGAATCCATCAGTTGTCGGTGAGCGCCTCCATGACGTTTTTTTTTTCATTTTTAGACTACGCTATGCACTCTCAATCATTTGAGTGTGTGCACCTGTTGCGGGGTCCACCAAGTTTTCACTATGATTAACAGGGAGGTGTTTGAAATTATACCCTCGGTTAGGTTAGGAACACGCCTTAATGAATAACATCTCCACAAAATGGTCATCATTTTCGTGTTTTTCACACCAAAATACATACTTTGGCGAAAAGAAAACATTAAAATTCGATAGGCCCCAAAACCTAAAAGATCTGCAAATCCGCAACCAACTATAAGTTTGTTCGTGAATTTTTCAAGCATCTTAAAATAGAAGAAAATTGCAGGATTCGTAATGTACGGCGATTTACTTGCTGAATTAAAATAAAATTTTCTGCTACTTCTATACTAAATGTACAAAAACTTTAAAATGGGCCTTCAACTTTATTCATTTGGTTTGATTTTTGTGAGCCTGTCACATACGTTAAGAAATGGAAATTGGGTCAAACTTTATAGATTTTAGGTGTAAAAGTATAATAATTTGATGTCACTACTGTGTTTCTAATGTGCTTAGCTATTCATGCTACGTAGTTTTCACTCACTGACCGTACGTGACTCATCGTGAGTTAAAAGTAGTAAATTCAGTTAGCGGGCCTGATTAAACGCTGTAATTCAACAGTTAGCTATTTAATTTACTAGTTATGAATAGGCGCTTTATTTGATTACTAGTGTGCACGGCCGCCATATATGACGGGATTCAATACCTTTCTTGAACAAATTTTCCAGACGTGGACGACTAACAAATAAATTTCTCAAAACAGTACTCGTGATAAAAAATATTATTGTACTTGCGCACTGGTGAAACTCGTATCACAGTTACGGTCATTATGGCTACATTTATGAGCGTGACAGATAAATGGAAGCGGACTCCAAACAAATAATCCAAGGGTATTTTTAGGGAGTAGCAGGACCCGTGGAAATTTTATGGACAATTTCATCGTTAAGCTAGGTGGACCCGTGAAAAAATTTCGTCAACATTACTCAACCTTTCCTGTCCTGTCCTAACCTATCCTAAACGAAGCTATCCTGATGAAATATCAAACATATCAATGCATGTAAGGGCCATCTTTCAATGTTACACTGAGATATTCGGTCTCCATGATACCACACACTCAGACATCCTATGTCTCTTAAGAAGCGGACACCAAACAAATACATATATAAATATATAAATAAACACACATCGGGTATTATAAGGTTAGATACTTTTACTCTCACGATTTATGACTTTCATTTTCATCATGAAAAAAACGTATTATTGGAAAGTACCGGTAAAGTATCGGCCGAATTTTGCCGATACCGATACCAGTAAAAATGACCGATACTGCCGATACCAATACCAATACATCGGTACATCACTGCAATTAATGAAATAAGAAAATTCAAGAAATAATATTGAAGTTTTCTCAAATAATGTAATAGTCAGGACTCACATTGTGCGCTGAGATCACACTGCGTCACTCAAAAAGCTATCACATTTGTAGTTATTTACACACATTGTAAAATTGCAAAACTTTCAATGAAATACACATGAGAATCCTTCCAAGCAAATACTACATATGTTTTTGTCACCCTTGTAAAACTTTTGTCATGTTGAAAAATAAATTCGTTTCACAAATAATTTCCATGCCTTGATAAACGATATTTATAACTTTATTTACAACATCAATAATTGGAAAAATAAATTCTTCAATGCTTCCCACACTTTCAATTGTACCAATCGTGTGAGGTCGCCATTGTCATCAATGCGTTCAGAAAAAGGTTTGTCACGCTTCTTATTGATGCCCTTCACTGCACAGTAACTCGAAAATGACGAATGCTGAATATAGATTTCTATGAACTATTAATTCATGAACAACTGAATTACAATGAGTTATACCACAAATTATGTCTACTCTATATATGATGGGGGTATGAAAGCCGTTTATCTACGCGTAGTTCGGGTAAATTTAGCTCGCAGGGAATGTTTTTCGAAAATTTAGTTGTTGAAACCCTAATAAAACCAAAAAAAGGGTAACACGTTAGCTTCAGTTACTTAAATGAATTTAGCATCACGTAAACTGCACTTTCGCTGTTTATAGATAAGCAATGAATGTCCTACCCATGAAGGGCACTGCATCTACTTCACGCCACAGTCACTAAATTCAAAACTAGCGCGAACCACTCCTAAGTCACGCAGCGGCCGAGCTTAACATATCGCACACAAGACGTCCGACTTCAGGGCTGCATTAGCAATAAACCGATTAGTCGTTCAAATTACCCCTCTAAAATACATATATTTATGTTTTTGACATTTTTAACTAGCATTTTTCACGCAACTGAATTAGTCTCGGTAAATAAAACTATACTTTGTGATTTTTTTCAGTCGATTGATGTCAATACTGTATTTTGCAATCAGACTTAACAACCACAAACGCTACGTTCATCGCACGGCCGTTCAACAAACAGGCTATCATAACTCGGTCATCACGGTTTTATCGAGCATGAAATAGCTGAAAAATGCTTTTACCCTATTCGATACGAGTTGTTTTGTGTCAAGTATGCGTAACTGTTCGATATATAGACATTTATTGCTATAGTAACATCTGACAAACGATTTTAGCATATTTTTTTGAAGAAACTAAACCTTCGAAACTTATAGGACGACTGAAAAACAAGAACTGTGAGCCTGTGTTTACAGTAATTCTGAATATATGTATTATTGTAACGTATTCACATTTCTTGATATCTGTCAAATACATCTGCACTCATTAATGACTGAAATAATTATTCATTATATATATATATTATATATGTATGATATTCATATAAGTGGAAACTATCTCATAATAATTAAAAATCTCGCAATTTGATATAATTTGTTAAAATATAAATTTAAATTGCGAGATTTTTAATTATTATGAGATAGTTTCCACTTATATGAATATCATACATATATATATACACTGTTAGTTAAACATTATAAATAAAACTATTTCCTACATTGTCCCAATAACAAGTTGATTTCATAAATAAGTATATCTTTTTTCGAAATTGTCTTGTTATTAGTCTATTATTGTTCTCCAAGATTCCAATATCAGGTCAATAAATAATTATCAACCCAATATTGGCCTAATAATTTCTTGCTACCTGGGTTATCTGGCCACCACAATCCCCAGACCACAACAATACTGAGCATTTATAGTCGGTTTTAGAGATTCAAGTAAGAAGCCGATTTCCCCCGTCACTAAAACAATTGGAGGGTATTTTAACTTAAGAATTTACATACAGAGTGTTTCAGATCTAGAAGTAAAAGATGAAACTATGTGTAGAAAATCGCAAAATAAAGCGATTTTTTTGGATTTGGTTACTCCTGAAAACTACTTCGTTTTGCGAAATTCTACACAAAGTTTAATTTTTTACCGCTACTGTAGTTCTGAAACACCCTGTACATGTTCTCTTAGGCTGATATAAAAACTTACACTAGGTCACTGTAATTGTTGGCTCAAAAGTTGCCAAGGAACTGCGTACAAACATCCCAGAAACATTGCCCGGCAAGCAGCGTATTAGGATTGAGAACTGACTCCAACTGTTTCCTGCAAAAGCTTGCCCATTTGGGGATGTATAAATACCCCTTGCTTAACCTTTACCATACTTAGGCGTGGAAACTTTTGGCAGAAGTATTCAAATGCGTGGGTATTTCTATTCAGAGCTTTCGTAAATTACTTTGTAAGTCTACGTGTTATGGGCAACGCCCATGTAAGTCTACGTGTTATGCTAGAGTTCACTAGAGGTTCGTATTAAACGTTTTTAGTGCCAGGTATCAAAGCTGTTCGAACGCGTTATTTTCTCTGTTTGTCGTGGGCATGCCTCACATACAATGTGCTAGATAAAAAGATGTTAGGATTTTTAAATACATATTACTCATTAAGTCTTGATTATAAGAATGAATTATCGTATCTTGTATACCACCCTTAATTTGTCAATGCTGTTTGCATTTAGATTTCAATTTTTATAATTTAGTTCTGCACTGAGTTCAACCATGAAATTAATAAAGAAACAAAAAATCGTCATCTTCACAACTTATGGTGAAATCCAGTATGTCTGAGCTACTGTTGAACAATTTCAAATCAAATTCGAAGAAAGATTTTTAAGCGATACTGCTGTGAGAAAGACTGTTGCTGAATTCAAAGAACAAGGAACCGTACTTTAAACAGTACCGGTGAACATCCTGGACAACGCTCCACGAAAATAATACTAGAAAACATTCAAATGGTTCTGTTTCAAATTTATAAGGATTGATGTTTTTCCTGTCGGCGAAATTAAATTAATCTCTCTCAGGCCACGATGTGCAGAATTATAAAACTAATTCATGCCATTTTCCTCAAAAAAACAACTACTCAAGTGTTGGCTGAAAATAATCTAAGAAAGAAACATGTTCTGTAGGAAGTTTACTGACAGAGGTGAAGATTTGTAGAAGACCTCGTTGATTTTGATAGTGCAGCTTTCCATAGGAATGGTTCAGTTATTTCTGATAATTAAAAGGCATATCCCCTCATAAATAACCACTAACGAATTGTTTTCGAAAAACTTAATTTTCGAGAAATAATATTAGTTTGAATTGAACTTACCGAAACTGGTCTAGTTATTAAGCCAATTTTCTGTGAACAAAATTTGCATGGCTAAGCTCACTTAGATGTGCTCAAACAATTTATTCCCCAGTTGCAGACTGGTTACGGTTAAGGAATAAATAAAATGTGGTGGAAATAAGATTGGGCTCCATGTCACAGAAGTATTCCTTGAAAAGAAGCACCGTATAATCGAAGTTTCAGGAGAACGTGTCATTGAAGTTGGACATGTGTGGTACAATGGCCACCACGAACTCCAGACTTGTCCCATGTGATTTCTTTATCTGGGTTTATTTGAGAAATAAAATTTATAAAACATCTCCAATAGACTTGCAAGATTTACGGGAGCGGATTATCCACAATGTTAACGACCTTAAAGACAACCCCGATATGATTCGGAAATCTATTCGAGCAATGACTGATAGGTGGCAAAAGTCTCTAACAAGTAACGTTGGCATTGGTTGGAATAAATGAACTACTAGGAACTAGAATTCAAAATTGTGTTGTCACTGACAATAAATATTTTCTTTTTAAAGATACCTGTTCTTCATTTTTTGCCTATTCTGTTATTCAGTTATCTTCAGGCAAATGAAATTATTGACCATGCTTCTATAGACCCGCTCGCGCAAATAGGCAAATAAACAATTTTACTTTTTGTAAAACAGTTCCTAAACTGTTATTAAAATCTAAAAAACGACGTAAATATTTTGTAAACCTGGAGCGGCGAACGCGAAAAAATGCTTGAAAAATGTAATGGGTAAGAACATAACGCGTCAATATCAGACTAAGTTCACATCTACGATGAATACTTGAGTAAAAAATATTTGAAAATTTTAACATTTTTTTTGCGAAACACCCTGTATAGCAAGTTAGCAGCAGTAGGTACTTTGAGTACCAACGTTGTACAGATAAATTTAGCCTAGTAGCTATTGGTTTAAAATTATCCTGAGATTCCTGAGATTTAGTTTGGAGCATAGCTCCGGGCCACGATGAGTCACCACTTCACGTCGCCGCCGTCCTCGCAGCGACGAAGCCCAAGTCCCCAGAAATGGGAGCCAGCAGCTCCACCACAGCCGAGGCAGGCCACGGCGCCTCCAGAACGAGCGGCGTTTGCCCTCCTTCACTTGCCGGGGCAAGGTTAGGGGGCGGCCGCTCAAACAATCTCCTTTCGTCTGCTAGGTGAAGAATTTTTAGTCTCAGCATCAAACCTTCAACATCATTGCAAAATATTAGGTCATCGTCGCAGCTGAAAATGTAGAAAGTTCTTTTCTAGCAATCGCAAATGGTACATTTTTGAATGAAAGCGCTCGGGGTCGCTCTGAGACGAGCTTTCCTTTCGACTTCCCCTTCCTTTATACTTTATTTTCTGTTTCTTTTCGTTACTCGTTTTCTTTCTTTCAGGAGGTATTTTCTTCCCCCTTGGAGTTAATCGCACTGCACGGATATTACGTTAAGATTTAAGATATGATTGAAGACGGTAGTCCGCTGCCTCCACGGGGGGGGTGCTCAACCCCGAAATTAAGTATTACTAAATTAAAGTACTGTGCGTGACGATTTTGGTAGCTTGGCCGTAGGGTATAGGCTCGTGTTTCTATGGGTGGCAAATCTATTTTGAGAGGAGAGAAGGGAAATCAGGCGGCCTGAAGATTCGATACTTTATTTGGGAGGTAACTACTGATCGGCGAGAGCAAACGCCGGCGAGGACTTCACGAAATGACCCAACAATGACTCTCAATAACACCTCCTCTATGACCACTCAGTTTTACAATACAAACCAGACGACTGTGTGCATACGGTCAAACACAACCGTGACCTGGACCCCCCAGAGGGTCTCGGCACGCACTCAAGAACAAACCCGGTACGATTGTTTAACAGACAATCCAGAGCAAACCAGGGTACGATTGTTTAACAGACAATCAAGAACAATCCTTGAATTTAAGCCCGGGATATTGAACCAGTTGATTTTATCAAAGGACACCTACGTAAATAGAAAATCAAGGCGCTCACTGTCGGACTTACTTAAGTCGCTAACAGGCCCGCTCTGCTTCACGCCCAACGCTAATTAAGTCCCTTGACTCTATCCGCTCGCGACCTTTCTAAGTCTCACCGGAGCCCTCAATGCTTGACTCCTCGTCTCGGTGTCCCCGTACCGAGTCCTCAATGCTGGACTACTCGCCACCGTGTCCCAGTACTAAGTGATCTCCTTATCATCTCTCAAATGCAGTCGTGGACCGCGCTCCCGCCAGGGGAGGGGGGGGAATTTTTGCCGAAGGGAGGAGGAGGGTATGTTCTTTTGTGGGAGCTTAGCTTTCCCTCACGATGACTGATCTCACGAGCTCATGAGCTTGGTTGTTTTTAAATTAACGTCTCGACAATCAATGATCTGTGACTAAATCATATTGCAGAGTCTGCCCCGTTTTACGACATCGTTATATTTAATGCGGTGAGTTTTATTATAGCAGTCTTCACGAGCCAAACTCCGTGACTAAAGATTTTAGCCGCGGTTAAACATTTGGTGACATCGTCATAAAATGAGCCGTCTTCTACATCGTACTCCCACGCACTGTAATTCTTGAGACGAGATGAAATTCTATTTCATACATATTTCACCTTTATTCTTCAGTAGGTTCCACTGCTGCCATCTGGATGCTAAGAGTTCAGCTTTATTCTCTGTGTACGTTACTACACAGAACCATGTGTTCTATCTGTTCAAATGATGTCAGCAGCTGCTAAGAACACTTTCTCCCACAGCAAGTTAAGGACAGCGTCCCCCATTGCGATCAAGAGTTTTGCGACCTTTGTAGAAATAGGGACTTATGCTGCCATAGGAAGTGTAAGAGGTCAGGTACATACTGTGAAAAATGAGACTCGTACGTTCACTCGTTCGCCCGCTACGGGGGTTTGAAGAATGGGGGGAGGGGGGGGGAGGTGAGAGGAGGGGGAAGTGGTATTTCATCGTGTTTCATCTCTCCCTTGGCACTTTCTTTACGGCGCGACGTTGCTATGCCATCTTCTATGTCTCTGTATTACTCTATATTGATTTCAGGGGCCTAACCTGACCAAAAAAATTTGAAAAATATTTAATAAAAATGGCTCGTTTCTTTGTTCTGCCTATACGAAAACATCGGATTTTGGGGTTTCGAAATGCATCCCCTCCTACAGTTTTTAAGCAACAATGATGATTTTAATATCATTGGATGCGGAAAAGCGTGGAAATTACGGAACATAGAGGGGCATTTCAAAATTTGTTGCAACCAAAAGATGTGACATCACAAATGAAAACTTTGCCCTCTAAAAAAATTTTCGCCCGAATTTTTCATTACTACTTTAGAGATTTCCTGCTTACGTCTTGTAATGTCCACGATATTCCGCATGCAATGATACCAAAATCATCCCTGTAGCTTGAAAACTGTAGAAAGAGATGCATTTAAACCCCCCCCCCCCAAAAAAAAAATTTTCTATTAATTTCTCATTTTGTGTCAAGAAAATCTTTTTTTTCATAATAGACAAACGATTCCAAATTGCATTGACTATCAGTATACCAAATTTCATTGCTCTAGGTTCAATAACAAAGAAAAAGGTCCATAAGAGGGACGCTGTCCTTAAGTTCCATCATCCTCCATGTCACTGACTGTCGGAATGTTAGCGGGGGATCGGGACTGGCATCCCGGATCTTTCCAGATTAGCCCCGCCACTGATGCAACACATACAGTAAGTTCACCCACTTGTAACTTTCGAAATAGTGCTCCTATCGACTTCAAATTACTGGGCAGGAAACAATTAGAAATGACTCTACATTGTTTTCTCCCCCGTGGTTAGAATAAAATCTCGGCAGGAATGCTGCATGAAAATCAGCCGGAAGATTAAAACATTCTTTCGTTTGTGAGTAATTTGAACTCAATAGGTGCATTATATCAAAAGTTACTAGTGGGTGAACTAATGTATTGCATCAGTGGCGGAACTAATCTGGAAAAGATCCGACAATCCTTCTCCATGGGCCACTGGGCGAATGACAGATGGTATGAGAGGGTATTCAGTATTCCTCTTCATCTGTATATCATGTCATTTCATCAAGCATGGTGTCGTACAGAAATACCGATTGGTGGTGTGGTTTGTTGGTTCACGCCAAATGGCGGGCACACCAAAACGCATGAAGACATTTTTCCTTTGTATCCAAGCATTCAGGGTTGCTGAACATTTCGTACAGCAAATGTGGGGAACAAAATTCTTCTCCCTTTTCACTGCTGCAGCCAATGGCCGCTTTCTGCAGCCACAAATCACGTCAGTACGTGCAGACTTAGCAAAAGTTGTCCGGTGAATTGACACAGGAGCGGGATCACAAAATTTGTGTACAATGTAACACGTCAGCCATACAGTAAATCACCATTAAACGAAATAGCCAATAAAATTACGAAACACACGGTGAGGTGAAGTTATCCATTCTCTAGTAAGTACAAGACTGAGGCTGTTGGCGCGTGGAACAGCATTTTATTGCAGGATCACGTGATTTATGAGACGAACGGTGACAGAAATGAACGGCAACGAGTTCATATTTTTTCTTTTCCCTTATTTTCTTCGTCTGTCATGTGTGCTTTACCGTTCGTAATCATAACGTGCCATAGCTTCAAATAAAAACTGTAAAAATTTAAATTTCTCAGGAGAGGGGGATATTTATGGTAATTTTTGTGTTCAGTGACCTAATATTCGAAAAATGTGTCTACTATAATATCCGTAAACAAAATAGTATTTGTTGAACAGTATTAGCTTTGGATCATTTGTTAGCACATTAAATTCGTTAGTTATTCTTGCTTTCAATTCTTCAGTGTTTTGAGCGAGACTAGAATATACATTCGTCCTTTAATTAAGCTTCAAGATAGAGAATAATCACACGGTGTTAAATTTGGAGACCACTCAATTGACTTAATTGATGGATCTATGTTAGTATCAAAGCTATTCTCAGCCGGATTCTTTACTGCTATCAGTTCACTGGTAGCTGTAAGAGACATAGTTTGATTAAAATAATGAAGAAATTGAGTGGCCTTCAAGAACCCCAGACCTAACGCCGCGTGATTATTTTTTATGGGGACACTTGATGACGAATATTCTAGTCCCCCTCTCAGCACTGATGAATTGAAAGAAGGAATTACTAACGAATTCAAAGGGATAAAAAATTATCATTCGGTATGTCAGGTATTGGTATCACAGATACATGCCGAGGTTCAGTGAACAGATGAAATTGCTGATTTTTTAAGATTGAAATTAAAGTTCAATTCTGGCTTGTACATTTCTTGTTTGACTTTCATGCACAAATATGTTTCTGGGAGACTTGAGTAGAGTAATTACGGATAAATAATTTAGGAGACATTTTATCAAAACGTAGAACATTTATCGAAAAGCTATGACACAGAATATGGTCGAAGCGGAATAAAAATGCTGCAAATAGTCTTCGAATTATATTATTATTTTCATTTTGGGTTCTATTTTTCGTAGAGCACTATGTATATACACTGGCTCGTACGCTACTTGCACTCGTCAAACATCAAAGTACATATCTGGACGATCTGCTCTACAATCCTTCAGTAGATGTTCCATATCATGAATCAATGATATTTAATAAAACGTTAGGTATCTCCTTAAATTTATAAATAAATTTAAATATTTTTTATGCATAATTTCTCCTATGTCATTACATGGGAATTTCATGCAACACATTTAATTTGTTGGTTTGTCCCTCTTTCACATCCTGAGTGATACGAGTTTCCCCAGTGCACAAGTGAAAGAATATTTTAATCGCGGGTGCTGTTAGGATGGATATCTATGTTTGTCATCCACATCTGGAGGATTTGTGTAAAAAATATCGAATTCCGTTATTTTTGACATGTCGTGTACACTAGTACTTAATAGAACAATAGCCTCTCAACTTGCATTCACCACACGAACACCGACGTTCCCGTTCTCGGTCTCGGGACCGGTTGAAAACCTGCCCTCGATCACTCTTGCTCTGCACAGGCCTTGCTTCGCTTCCAAAACAGCTTTTATGACCGAAGGATACTACGTCATCAGGATACTACGTCATCATGATACCACGTCATCATGATACCACGTCATCAGGACACTACGTCATCAGGATACTACGTCATCAGGATACCCCGTCATCAGGATACTACGTCATCAGGACACTACGTCATCTGGATACCACGTCATCAGGACACTACGTCATCAGGATACTACGTCATCTGGATACCAAGTCATCTGGATACCACGTCATCAGGACACTACGTCATCAGGACACTACGTCATCTGGATACTACGTCATCAGGACACTACGTCATCTGGATACCAAGTCATCTGGACACTACGTCATCAGGATACTACGTCATCAGGATACTACGTCATCTGGATACCAAGTCATCTGGACACTACGTCATCAGGATACTACGT
>JACJUY010001563.1:35546-63435 GCA_014220935.1 Platorchestia sp. MABIK
TACGTCATCTGGATACCACGTCATCTGAACACTACGTCATCAGGATACTACGTCATCAGGACACTACGTCATCAGGGCACTACGTCATCAGGATACTACGTCATCAGGACACTACGTCATCTGGATACCACGTCATCAGGACACTACGTCATCAGGACACTACGTCATCTGGATACCACGTCATCTGAACACTACGTCATCACGATACTACGTCATCAGGATACCACGTCATCAGGATACTAGGTCATCTGGATACTACGTCATCAGGACACTACGTCATCAGGATACCACGTCATCAGGACACTACGTCATCAGGATACCACGTCATCTGGACACTACGTCATCAGGACACTACGTCATCAGGATACCACATCAACAGGACACCACGTCATCAGGATACCACGTCATCTGGACACTACGTCATCAGGATACCACGTCATCTGGACACTACGTCATCAGGACACTACGTCATCAGGATACCACGTCAACAGGACACCACGTCATCAGGATACCACGTCATCTGGACACTACGTCACTCCAGAGAAAATAGCACCATGCCTTAGCACGTTGATCGTTTTAAATTTAATTCGATCTTCTCCCGATTCGATAAATTTGATAGTCCTTACATTACCGTTGCCAAATTAAAATTTGAAAGAAATCTTACACGCTTTACCCTCACATTTGGGAGACTTAGCGTGGGATTCGTTTCCTCAAATGTCGATCAGAATTAAGGATGTTGACATCAGTTTATTTGGATGTTTAAGTCCTAAGCTCAATGTTGCGGCGTAATGCGTCCCATCAAAGCTTACGTGAATCGTATGAGTTTCCGTACTTGCATGTAGGAGTTAAAAGCATTCATTTCAAACAACATCGCCGGAACAGTCCGATCAGCCACTGGAAAAGTAAAATGGTAAAATCAGTTTTTGAATGTTCAAACACCTGAAAAGATACTTGGTAAGTAAATTGTATAAGATTACAAGACTCGTCAAAAATGACGGGTTCAACATTTTCCTTCAATAAATTTTCCAGATGTGAATGACAAAAAAATACATATATCCATCTAAATAGCACCCGCGAAAATTTTTTTCTTGTACTTTACTCTAGTAAAACTCGTATTACTGGTGGTCATTGAGCATCTATTTAATATTCTGCTTTTTCCTCCCTTAGTCAGTCCGTTACGCTCTCATCCGAGTTTGCAGTATCATGGATACCGAATACCTGAGTGTTACATTGAAAGATGGCCTTTACATGAATTGAAATGTTTGACATTTTATCAGGTTAGCATAGTTTAAGTAATCTTGATGACATTTTTTTACGGGTCCATGATTTTTTATGTATGACACATCAAGATAGCTTTGTTTAGGATAGTAAGATACGAGTATGTTAGGTTAATAGAGGTTAGAATAGAATATGTTATGTTAGAATTTGTTAGGTAATGTTGACGAAAATTTTTCACGGGTCCCCCTAGCTGAACGGTGACACTGCTTAACTCATTGACTACGACAATTGAAATGAGACAGGATGGGATAGGTTAGTATAGATTAAATTAGGTTAGGATAGGATCTGTTAGGATAGGTTAGGTAAGCATAGGTTAGGTTATGTTGATGAAATTTTCACGGATTCTTGTATTTTTTGATTGACGTATTATCAGGATAGCTTTGGTTAGGATAGGATAGGCTAGTATATGTTAGGTTAGAATGTAAGGTAGAATTTTTTAGGTTATGCCGAATTTTTTCACGGGTCTACCTAGCTTATTGATGATATTTTCCGTGGAATTTCCACGGGTCTTGCTAGTCCTTATGAACTCCACAGAGAGAAGGAAGAAGCAGACACCAAACAAATATATAAATAAGTAATCACACCAAGAGTATTTAAGGAGGATTTCGTGTGTGCGTTCCTATTGCTCTACAGAAAAAAACAGAAACGGAAACACTGGGTCCATCCCATCAACGTGAGGAGAGATTGCTATGGAGAATACCACTATCTCTTCGGAGCACTGAGGAGAGATGAATCGTGATTGTTCGAGTATTTAGTGATGAAATCGGCAAATATTGATGTTCTTCAATCCCTTATTGAAGAAAAAATTTCCAACGAGATATGAAAAATTTGCTCTTCAGTAATAATGAACCAATTTTAATTGAGGACACATGTAAAGTAAAGTAGTTTCAGCAAAATTAAAGTCTTTACATAAAGGTTGTATCACTTTATAGGACTACAGGTTTTCGTAGGCCATTAGGAACGAAAGAGCGTCACGTGGTGACTTTAAAGTGAGTGCAGGTAAATAATTACAAACGTAAATTCAGGGTTGTGCCAGAGAAAGCTAAGTGAAAAATACTGACAAACACTGACTTTTACAGACCAAAAAATCCTCAAAATACTGTCATGTTTTCCGTTAGTGTTGAAGGAAAATCACCCAAGCTTATAATATTTTGCATCTTGTTTTGTATCAGACACTCATTGAAGCCTCCTCCTCACCATACGACCTCCTTTTCCTCCCGTTTCAAGGGAAAAATTAATACTTTCTTAAAAAATCGTACAATTTTACTCTTTCTACAAGATCATGAAATGAAATGCAAAACACAACTAGAAAAATATAATTACATAACAAGGAAAATAAATCAGATTCCTTAAACGAAACAAAAATAAAATAAAAAAATCAGAGAAAGCAGAAGAAAAAAATTCATAAAAGTCCAATGAATCCAAATGGGCAAAATTTAAGCAAAGTATTAATTGTTATATTATTAGTTATACTTTTTATATGATTAGTTAAGCATACTATTAGTTATATATTTTACTTTTTAAATCAAACGTCAATTTTACCCCTGTAGGATATAATAATCCAAAGGTGGAGCCGTAGGGAAACGTTCACAGCGAGCGGTAAAAAATCCCAGTGAATTTCTCGAGCGCGCCACTCCGCTCTGCTTCGCTCTGCGTGCAGTGTGAACAGCCAAACGTTTCTGCACTCGAAAATGTTAAAACATCAGTGCCGTTCTGCTGCGCTCTGCTTGTCGTGTGAATGCACCCTAAGTCGCAGCTAAGTCAGAAACCTCGGCAGGAATGCTGCAAGATAAGCAGCCGACCACAGGCCCCTAATAGGGCGTGTCGCAGCAGTAACGCCAGTAGCAGTTTGTTAGGGTCGAAGGAGATGTTGGAATGAAAAGGAAACAGCAAAAATAGCTCTGGGTCACGAGTAAACGCGTTAAGAAATGCAGTAACCCCGTAATCAGAATAATGAAATTAACAGACTCATAAACTTAAAAACAGTAAAAAAAATTAGTAGCAAGGTAGAGGAATTTCGGGGCTTCGCGGCCACCAGCGCGACTCTACGAGGCAAAAAGGCGTCAAGCGAAAGGAAATCCCTAATTGATATCTGTCAGCTGCCGCGTTGTATGCTTCTTATTAAAATGTCATCTGCCGACCTAAGCGATTCTAAATTTTCCTACCATCATACCTCATTCAAGGTCCAAAATTCGTGGCAAACAACAGACAGTAGGAAAGCGACGCAAAGCTCCCGCACAAAATGCAATATTAGGAGCACGTGGGAAGAATTTCGAAGAGAATAGCATGTGGCTTGAGTGGAGCGAGCTAAGTATTCGAGGACCAGCTGTTGTCAATTAACGCCCAAGGAGCTCTTTTGAGAGATTTCCGCCACTTGGGTGATGATTTCGTAGTCTTTTCCTGATAGATTTGCATCAGTGAGATAGAACTTTTTGTGCTCACGCTGTTTCATCGTGTCTTTCATGATAAAGGTTTCGATAGAGGTTTCGTGTAACTCATGATTAAGGTTTCGAGAATGACTAGACACGCCTCTTCTTGTTAGATTTTAAACGAGACTTATTCAATTATTCCTCCAGCTTCCCCGTCCCTACATTGCCGTCACTACATTAAAATTCAAGAGAAACGTTACTCGTTTGACTTCCTGTCTAATTACGCTTTCTCTCAACAGCTTTGTGATGTTAGAACATACTATGCGATCATCAACCTCAGCATTGAAATAGGTTTCTTTTGTGTCTTTGAATGCCTATTTTTAAGTCAGAAGGAGAGAGCGAGGGTGATCAAGGTTGAATAAGGAAAATAAACTCTAACCATGAAATACGGAATGTACTCGAAATGAAACTAAATATACATGAAAACGCGTTTGTCTCTAAAATACGGTTAGATTGATATGATCGACACGCTTACCAAATGAATAATTTCCCTCATTAAATGAAACATGTAGGTATATTTTTGTTAAATGTTTCGATTCTGAAATAGGTGGCATCTTATGCTAACTTTAAATTGAAATGAGTCGGATGAAAAACGTGATTCGAGTTTAAGGAAAAACGAGCAGGATTTCAAAGAAAAAAGTATGCAGAGGAATACGCATCCACAACTTTTATATCAAAAATATAAATGACATCAAATTGGACTGATCCTAGGAACTGTGAAACAGCAGAAGTATCCGAATAATCTGCAGCACAACCAAAATTGGAAGCGAAAACCTGCAGCGTAACCAAAATATAAAACATAAACATGAAAGGCAACCAAAATTGAAAACGGCAACCTGCAGAGCAACCAAAATTCAAAAGAACAACCTGCAGCGCATCCAAAATTTGAAAGAATAACCTGCAGCGGAGCCAAAATTTGAATCAATTACGTGCAGAACAATCAACATTCAAAGGTCTAATCTGCTGGACAGTCAAAATTAAAATTATAACCATTTTTCAAAAAATTAACCTGCCACGCGTCGACCACGGTAGCGTCTACCAATACTAAGAAGTTAAGAAGGGGAAATTGTAACAATGACTGCACCGAAGAAATAAATATAAGTAAAGAATAAAAATTGTAACAATTAGCATTGGAGAATTTTGGTCAATTTGTTTTTATTTTTCATTCTCAATGGGTTTATCTTGACTTAAAAATTGATTCGGAAGACATCCTAAAACATGAATGGAGAATTTAGAAGTTGGAAGAATGCAGTTAATATAACAGTTTTGCGATGGAATCTCAACTCAAACTTTAAAATGGCTCCGTAATTCCTGATCACGGAATTGCCGATGACTAGTTGGTGTTTAATTTGCACTGTATCGAGGCTATTTCTCGAAATCTCATTAATAAAGCAATAATGTATACGGAAACTTGGTCTCAACGTTTGCCAATACTGAGGCACGATTTAGATTAATTTCATTCAGGCTCAAATACTGGAACTCAGCTGCTTACATTTGAATTTAATTGGGTTTTCAATAGCCGTTATGCACTTCAGTTTTATCTAAGCCTTATAATTCCACTTTGTCCTTAATATCTAGACTCTGAGAAGAATCTGACAATTTTATTCAGTTACTTGCCGCGGACTGGCTGGAATATACATAGTTCGTTGTATTAGTACAAACTCTACAAAACTCAGCAGGATGCTTTCAGTAGTACATAAGATACGATGAGTTTTACAAATATTATGCAAATATTTCCTGCATGAATGTTAATTGGTGTTATAGAATTGTTTCATCCTTACAGAAAATTTTTATTCAAAAATTTATTGACTCGAAAATAGTTTTAATTACAACACTGATAAATATGGAATAATTTGCTTTGCTTGTTATTTTTGGATACTTCGTCGTCACCGTTCTCGCGCAGATTTTAAGTTCGAGAAAATGGCAAAATCCAGTACCCTATTTCAGTAATACGATTAGAAGAAACAAAAGAACCGGTATTTGAAAAAAAAAGCGAGATTTCACTTGCGTTTTAATTTGCAGATAATTTATACTTCTCTCTACAACGAAGGCAGAAATGCATGTTTTATTTGATCCGATTTTTCTTCATGATTCCATGTGCTGCAATGTGGACACGGTCTGTTTCTAATAACCATTGACTTTCCATCAAATGTTCTTGAAATTTTTCATTTTTATTAAATTTTTAAGCCGAGTGAAAAGCCTTATTTGACAAATTTCTAGGTGAGGAAAATTGAGTTCGAGAAACAACTTGACCAACCGGGTAATAAATATTCAACTATTTCAATGGGTAATGAATATTCCACAGACGGGTTCGAAATCATTGAATCTTCGTCAATGTTTACAACATCAAATTAAAGGTATTCATTTATAGTATCTTCAATTAATCAATGCATTTTAAATACAAATTTGATTATCACTATACCATTACTGGCCAGTTGGGTCCGTTTTCATTAAACTTAAATTTGAACCTCGAAATGGTTTGATAATCATGCTTTTAATGATGGCAAAATAAGTTAATATCACTTGCAATCATTTCTATAAAATCATTCTCAAAGGACAATAAGGAAAATCCTGTGTATCTGGAGATTTGCAACAGACGGTTTCTGTAGTACAACTTGTAGGATGATTAGTTGGACCAAGACTTACGCTAATTTCCATCTGTGTATTAGTAAAAATGTTTGCTATTTATCGCATGGAAGAGGAAATCATGTTTTTGCCCCCAATTCGAGACGCTGTTAAATTTTGCACCATGTTATTCCGGAAAGCAGGAGGTCGAATTTTGTCATACATCACTAGAAGTAGAACCTGGAAGGTTCTGCTTCTAGTGATTACAATGTAAGTGATATTTATCTAAATGACTGATAACTGATAAATGAAATAACTGATCTAGTAATAACTATGCAAATAACAAAGTTATCAGTTTTATACAAGGTATCCACAAAAAATGTCTCCATTGACCGATACATGCATATATATTATACCGGAATCTTATATCTGTATCATTTGCCTCCGGTATCATATACCGGTATCACATATACATATGTCGGTCAGTGAATTTAATTTTGTAGACATACTGTAAAAGGATCCTACATAGACCACGTCATATCCCATGAGTCAAGTTTCTAATAAAAAACCGTTTGTAGACTTAGAATGTTGCAAAAAGCATGATTTTTCGAGGGTGAAATTGTTTTATATCGATTAAAAGTATTTTCATAAAAATCAAATAGAAATAATTTTTGGAGAGTGGATATTCGTAACAGACCGTCTCCAGAATACAGCATTTGAGATCACTTTAAATCGACAGAAGTAAAACGTGAATTTCGTCCTACGTTTTAAAAAAATACTTTTTATCTACACGATGAAAAAGGGGGTTGAATTGTGTTATTTCTTGTTACTGAAGTAGGGTACTTCAGAGTATTTTCATACATGAGTGTCATAAAAAAATGAGTGACTGCAGTCCCCAATATCATGTTCCTACTTGATTTACTATGAAAGGGCGAATGTATTTCTTTGAGAGTGCAATATTTAAAAAAACTAACGCCCTTAGGACATGGAAACTACCACGCCCTTAGGACATGTGGTAGTTCGATGTTCAGCACCGAACACTGGACGGCAAGCAATAACCAGTGAAGGGCGTTTAGAATACACAGCACATGCACCGGTCGTCGCTTCCACGCAGCTCTCCAGTTCGTCCTGTTCATCTAGACTGCGAAGCTCGCTCTGTTTTAATTGAATTTTATGATGACTCGGCAGTTCGTTCTGCGCTCCAATATTTACTGGTATCCTAACTTGCTGGAATTCGGGGAATAAACTGTGCTCCTTTTTAGCAAGAGGGCGTTAGAGTAAATGCTGCAGTCGTTTAACGTTACAACTTATATTTAAATACAATGCAAGGTTTTGCTTTACTACCAAAATATCACACGAGTTCGTTGAAGATAGACCAGATTTGTTATAGCATTTTCAATGTTGGACGACACCAAGAATAATTGGGTAAATGAATAATAAAATTATATGAAGATAATTTTTGTTTGTTATTTTTATATTATTGTTATTTGTTATTTTTGTTTCCTGCAGGTAATTTCATACATTTCATTGACGTACCTAATGGATTTATTTGCTACTACTAACAGTTTCGTAAGAAAATTTAATTTTTTATTACAGAAAGAAGATCGAGACGAAATTAACTGTCTCTGTGTTTGAACCAGTTTATGGTAGGAGAACAATCTCTGAACGTGTATTTAAAAGAATATCTTATTATCATACGTCACTCCATGCACCTTTGTTCCTTAATCTTAGTTTATGAGCTTATTTTCAAAATCCTCAAAAATTCAGCTAACCTCAATCCGGTTAGTTTCTCTGAATGATCTATAAATTTTGTCAAATAAATAATTTGATTTTTAACGCAAAATTCATTTGAATCTTTTTTCAAGTATTGGAATATTCTTGTGAATTACAACACTCAACTAGCTGGATAATTAGTCATCCTCGGTGCCCACAAATGATGGCTGTAGGAGCCTCTGGATATATAAGAAATCACAACACGACATTACTTTGGATGAACAACACACAACTTTGTATTTTGAGTGTTATTATCATCCAATTTTCAGACACAAGGATGTACTGCGCATACGTGTGGTAAGCTCATAAATGTAAGAAAATTTTATGCCTCAGGTAATGCAGAAAATTACTTTTAAAATTATCTGTTCCTAAATTCTTTGATGCTGCAAGTATGCAGGTGCGAAATAAGTTATTTTATTGGATTTCAGCGGCTAGAAAGTTTTAATTGTACACTAACGCGCCGTAGCTCTTACTCTACCTCTGAATAGTGAAGCCACGTTTTCTTAGGAAGAAAACGCAGACAAATTCGCCCCGCGCCAGCATTTTGTCGTGTACTCTAAAGGTAGACCGCTGGAACTGGAGGTTAGGTACCGCACCGGAAGCGTGTTCGAGGGTACCATATCGGGTTAAAATCCAGAAAACTTCCATTATCTGTTTATTAACTGTAAGGCTACGGATGGTGTTGTTCGACTCAATTATTCAATAGTTACCCATAATATACAGCGTGTTAATTTTCAACAGAAACAAACTTTCACAGGTGAAAAGAATATTAAAAATAAACCCTTTTTCAGGAATACCAAAAATTGCATAACTCTAGTTTTCGAGATTTTGAGCTTGCAAGTTTAGAATGTCACTCACGTATTTAACAAGTAATTTACGTTTCAAACAAACGAGAATGTAAAATAATAAAAGTCTTGTGTAAACAGGTGTGCTTTCTGCTAATATCTCCGATAATTGTTGAAAGTGTTTGCCTCCTGCTTCCCTGCTCATAATGATGGAATGCTCACCAATACCTCAACGAAACGTTTGGGAACAGGTGGATAGGACACAATGGGCCTGTGACAGGGCCTGCAAGATCTCCAGACTTAACCCCTAAAGACTTTTTTCCGTGGGGTCACATGAAGACATTGATATACGAAACACCAGTTAAGTTTGAGATGGATCTTATTGCAAGAGTAGTGGCTGCAGCAGGCGATATTGCTGTAGATCATAGCATGTTGTCTTGTGAGTGCTGTGGGGTAACTGAAGCATTAAGCAATATCCGTTACACTTTCATAACTTGTACCAAACTCTACCAAAAACTGATATTGCTTGAAATATGTGAAATTTGGTGGGTGGTCTTAAACTTTTGCAAAGGACTATATAATGCCCAGAAATTTGCAAGAGGTGGCTTCTTTAATTTTACCATCACCAATTTTAATGCGTGGAAGAGTTTTCTCTTGTATGAGAATATAATGTATTTTGTCTTATCGATATTAAGGCATGTTTTTATTAGCTTTATGCCACATTGAAACTTTTTTGCAGCTCGTTATTTACGCTCTCCTCATTTAAAATTGGATTTTCATTTGTAAGAGCTGGAGAGAGCGTGCCTGAATTTGAAAGCCTGAATTTGATAAATGAAGTAGATTTTAACCAAATCGTTGAAAAAGATCAAAAAGAGGAGAGGATCAAGGACCGACCCTTGCGGTACTCCATGGCTGATAGTCAGTAGTTTCGATTGTGCATCGTCAACGCCAACATATTGCTTCCGATTTGTTGAGTATGATTTGAACCAATCATGTGCAACTCCTCTAATGCCATTACAGTGTCGTTTAGAAAGTAAAATGTTATTGTCCACGCAATCAAATGCTTTTCGGTAGTCAAGAAACACGAAGAAAACAAGCTTACCATCATCCATATTCGAGTAAAGGTGTTGTAAATGATTTGATACAGCCTGTGTTGTCTATTTTTTAGAACGAAAACTGTATTGTAGATCGTAGAGAAAAAATTTTTGCTCAAAATGAAAATTTTCTTTTTACACTCAATTTTCTAGAATATTTTGCTAATAACTGGTAGTACAGAAACAGGTCCATAATTATTAATGTAATTTTTATCCCCATTCCAAAAATGGAGATCACTCTGGCGATAATTATCTTAAAAGAGTTCGGGAAAATACCCTGGAAAAAGGACTGGTATTAGATATTAGATATTGTTAAGATTAGATATGCACGGTGCTATTATGTAAATCAGTTATAGCCTTAAGAACTTCAGCCGGAAACGTATTTAATGCACTTGGTTCATTTTTCAAGTTGTTTATGCACGCAATTAGATTAGTAGTTGGCGTGAAAATAAGAATCTTGCTCACGGATATTTTCCATGAATTTCAATTGTCTGTAGGTACACTAGAAGCACTATCAGCAATATTTTTGCCTATGTTTACAAAAAAGTTACTACGTAGTGCTGCCATATAATTTTTATCGTGAAATTTCACACTATCTTGAACAATGGTGTCAATTGTTTTCGTGACATCATTATTCGGCTTGTAGCATATAGCAACTAATCGGGCTCCTAGTTTATTTAATGTCAGTTTTGTATGCAGTAAATTTGCGGGTAAAGTAGTTTTTTCGATGTTCGTATATGATTTGTCACATAATTTTCATAATTTTCGGTCTCTGTGTTCGCATGGAGTGTTTAACTCCACGAAATATTTCACGATTTGAACATTAGACTTTCAGCATTTCCTTCACTCTAAAGAGATATTCTTAAGAAGAAAACATGACATTTCCTTGACCTGCATGCAAGCCCGACAAAGGTAGATGTAGTTTCGCATTCCTAATGCACATTTCATATCCTACCACTTTCAAAGTTTAGATGCAGACGTAGAAGAACTTAGCTTTAAAACAAGGTATATTAATTCGACAGGCTGCAGATGATGAAGTCGGAAGCGTTTCGAGTTTTCTAAAGGCAACAACAGTTTCATAGAAACAATAATGGAACAGATAAGAACAAGTATATTACACATCATGTCTACTTTAGAAGACCCTATGAAATGACATTAAGATCAATATAAATTCATTCAGGTTTATTTCATAAACTAATCGCATTGAATATGTTTTACTTAACATAACATTCATTCCTGCATCAATTTGCTGGTTTGACGCGCATGCTATGAAGCGCAATTAAACTTGGCTTTCAGGCCTTCGGAATGTAAAGTAGCCACTCTGACGCAACTAGTTCACGTGGAGCACCGGCTGCGTTACATTAATCTACGTTTTTTACGCTCATTATACTTTTAATTGTAGATTTTAAAATCATTGCATTTTCGTTGAGTCATTGTATTTTGCGGACGCTTGTGGTGGTTGACCTATTCTACCTTAATATAAACTCAAACCTTTCGATGAGTGCTTCAAAAATGTCCATCACAAAAGTGTCTCTACATGGTCTGATTCATCAGAATATGATCACCATAACATACTTGCAAGAAGTTTTGTTGGGGATTTCAGTACTTTGACTACGGGAACTCTGACACCAACTTACTCCTCGTCATATACTCTCATGCGGCTCTCAGTTTACTCGCATGTAAAATGTTATTCAACCCTGTACAAAAAATAACACATTTGAAAGAAGCATAAATCTAAACATTTACGGATTATTATTTCGAGTTGAAGTTGAAAGATTCTCAGGTACGCTGCCTGAGAAGGCTCTTATGAATGAATAACAGAGCAAAGAAAATCTCTTTAATTGAAATCATATTTCTTTAAAAAACATTTCAATAAAAAAGAGAACGTTTCGACCAAATTTTGGTCATTTTCAACTATCTGAAAAAATACAAAAACACCGAGTTATAACAAGTTCAAAACACAATCATCAGTGGAATATATGACATTAAAAAAAGACAGAAAGACTGAGACTACACTAATTGCAGAGGGAAGGCAGATTGCGTATTGTTCAGGGTAGGTGCATCTTTTAAAATGAACAGGGGTTCTAAAATGCGAAGGTTAATTGTACCGGATGTAGAAGAAATTATTTTAAAATCGTCCAGCCCAACTGGAAGGTCACAACTCTCTGCATGAGAGCGAACAGCAGATTGGGGAGGGGAAGAGTGTAATTGTTTAGTTCGAAAACTCCTTCCACCATGCTCAGCCACACGAATATCTAGGGCTCGAATGGTCGAACCCACGTATTCAGGCGCACACCGTGCGCAACAATATCTACAAATGACGAAGGAGAGCATACCTTTATGTGTGGTGCTGGTAGACAGAGAAAAGTATTTACTTAGTATGCTATACCTAATCTCTGATAATACAAAGTTCAAGGTCATAACGGAACCAATAAGCTTCACTCATCGCGTCGAAGATAAAATTAATAATTTCCTTCGAAAACTCAAGAAATCGGCTATAATTACTGATGAATTGTACATAACTCTGTTTGTCTCAGGATCCGGTCCAGGCATTTTATACGGCTTGCCAAAAATTCATAAACCTAATTTCAACGAAGATTATCCATTCCGTCCTATGTTCGCAGCTTACAAAACCCCCAGCTTCAATCTTGCCAAATTTTGAGTCCTTATTTTGTCACCATTCACGTGTAACATGTATACTGTGCCTAATTCCAAATCTTTTGTTGAGGAAGTGACTTCCTTTAATAATGACAATGAACTTTTTATGGTTTCATTTGATGTCCAGAGCCTGTTCACTAATATCCCGTTGCATGAAACAATTGAAATTTGCCTAAACTATTTATTTGCCAGTGTTGACTCAATCATTGGCCTCACCAAGCCTCTGTTCAAAACCTTACTTCAGCTCTCTGTTCTTAATTCATTTTTGATGTTCGGTGACAAATGTTATCAACAACTTGATGGGTTGGGTATGGGTCTGCCACTAGGGCCCACTTTAGCTAATATTTTTATGTGCTATCACGAACAACGATGGCTTGACTCTTGCCCTGTGAATTTTAAGCCGGGATTTTACAGACGATACATAGACGATACATTCTTACTGTTCAAAAGTCCCATGCATTGTAATTTGTTTTTGGCATATCTGAATTCTCAACACCCCAACATTAAGTTTACTATGGAAACGGAGAAGCACAATTCTCTCTCATTTTTGGATGGCGAAATTACCCGTAAAGATGGCAGTTTTCAAAGTTCTATTTTTCGCAAGCAAATATTTACTGGCCTAGGAATAAGTTTCTTTAGTTTCTGCCCATTAATATTTAAAAATAACAGGGTCAAAACATTACTCTCTTGGGCCTACAGTGTCTGCTCTTCATTTCATTCATGGCGAATTTGAGTTTTTGAAGTTGTTTTTTAGTCAAAATGGTTTCCCTTCAGGACTGGTAACTTCATGTGTAGAGAATTTTTTAAATCATAGATTTTATTCCCACGTACCTTTACCCACTGTTCGCCAGAAACAATTTTATTTTTCATTTCCGTTCTTTGGCAAGCAGTCCGAAAAGCTCAAAAAAGATCTTCACTTGTTACTGTCTAAATACTTTTTACATGTCGACTTCAAAATAGTATTGGTTAATGCATATAAGATAGGATCTTATTTCAATTACAAGGACAAACTACCTAAAGGCATGCTCTCCTTCGTCATTTATAGATATTGTTGCGCACGGTGTGCGTCTGAATACGTGGGTTCGACCATTCGAGCCCTAGATATTCGTGTGGCTGAGCATGCTGGAAGGAGTTTTAGAACTGAACAATTACTCTCTTCCCCTCCCCAATCTGCTGTTCGCTCTCATGCAGAGAGTTGTGACCTTCCACTTCGGCTAGACAATTTTAAAATAATTTCTTCTACATCCGGTACAATTAACCTTCGCATTTTAGAATCCCTGTTCATTTTAAAAGATAAACCTACCCTGAACAATACGCAATCTGCCTTCCCTCTGCAATTAGTGTAGTCTCAGTCTTTCTCTCTTTTTTTTAATGTCATATATTCCACTGATGATTGTGTTTTGAACTTGTTATAACTCGGTGTTTTTGTATTTTTTCAGATAGTTGAAAATGAATATAATTTATTCGAAACGTTCTCTTTTTTATTGAAATGTTTTTTAAAGAAATATGATTTCAATTAAAGCGATTTTCTTTGCTTTTTTATTCATCGTTAGTCTATGCAAAAAGAAAAACTTTTACTTATATCCGGCTCTTAAGAATGAACACGTAAAAGCGAGGTAAATGACTGACAAGTAAAATTAACAGTAAAGGTTTAAGGTGAAGCTCATTTTGAATCAATTTATTTTACGAGAAACGGCTAGGCTAAAATGTGAAGATAGAGCGAGTCCTCCAATGTTGATCAATAATATTTTGATGTGACGTTAATAATGAATTATTTTTACGTCGACCCCCGAAGTAGGAATTTCTGTCGGTTTCCTTTATGAAACAAAACATAGTTGGTCGCTTTTTCGCTCGGTTTCATTTGAAAAACCTGCTGAAAAATAGTATATCCTCGACAACTCACGTACCATTTTTTGCTAACATCAACTTCTATGAAAATAAGTCCCAGTTATAAGCAGTTCTTGAGTTTTGCATCGTATTAGGTGATAACTTAACTTATTTATTAGGTGAGCTCACTAGAAGATGATGTCCAATTCGAGTATACACAGTAAATCTTATGATCCACATTGTGTATTTCTACCCATTACATGTGAACTTGGTTAAAATATGGGAAAAAGTTGTCCCAGCGTGTTTCTGAATAGTTTCCGCTACAGTCATTTTATTAGTAGGTGAACTTCGACTTAGCCCTCGCTGTCCACTGGTAAGAAGACCCCCTATCTGTCCTTTGAAACGCCGGACTTGAATCGCGTGACAGCGAAATTCAATCACCGGTCGCTCGTTTCTCACGGTCGCTCCCGATAAGAAGGAACATTTTTCCCTGTTTTATTATTCCAAAAGTTCTCCCCCTCTCACTGTTCCCTCCTTTCCCGCACTATTTTCTTGCAACTGACGACCAAAGCGTCCTAACTTCGACAACTCTAAGTCTCCACTCACTGGAGAACGTAAGGGTCGTCTTCTTTAGTGAAAGGCTTCGGCCGACAAGAGATCGTAACTTGTGAGCATTGCCACTGAAGCATTGGACGTGGCTTGTAGCAATTCAGGCAGTTGGCTACCCAAAAATAGGCGTCTTGCGTTTTCGGAAAATGTAAATCCCTAAAATGTTAGGGATAATTTTCAAGGCGTGAGACATCTTCAATGCCTTCGAACGACGAGAAAAGTTCAACGATTTCTGCAGTATTCCTTAATTCTGGTACGAAAATAATGCTGAACTGGAAAATATCTTAACGGTTTTAAACTTAAAAAATCGACTACTTTAAAAAAACAGGATTATAAACAACCATATTCGAGTATCTAGGTAAAATTTCACGTCATCATAGCCAATTTTTTCAGTTTCTGTTGCGATGTTTTCACTAACAAAGACACGACAAAAATTCAAAATTATGCTTTACGAGTGAAACCATTGAAAGGTACTGCAACCAATGTTTGCCTTATCAAATATATATATAATTTAATGTCCATTCAATCGTAAAGTTACGGATTGGATCACTTGAAAAATATCCACGCAATCATTTGGCGTAATATTTCAAGGTTAACAAAATTGTTAAATGACTAAAAAACACCAGCGATTACGATAAATAGGTCCTTTGGTTCCCTTCTCAAATCAAAATTGTCTCACGAATGCAAAATAAAGCTAGTTTCATCATCAGAGAAAATACCAAAAATATCTTTTGTTTTCTGAGCATTTGGCGGGTAGAGGACAATTACTTACGAGACGTTTGAGGGAGACTGAGTTTTTAGCTTCACGTTAGAACATTATAGAGATCACGGTCTCACACAAATCATCCAGCGTCGCTCATCCGCAGAAGCTAGAAATTACAAAACTTAGCTGAAGTCTATCAGAAGCTCACAGCTCACTGCCTCGGCTCTAAAGTTTAGTCGCCAGTCCTGTTTTCTTGTGCAGAATCCAAACCCTGATTTGAACTTTTATGATCTGAGCTTCAATAGCTATTTAATATTGTGTGACTGAGGTGTTCTCTTTCGAAGGTTACAATAGTTCGATAATTTTGACAAGACAGAAATGAAACATTTCCAATCAGAAATATGTTATTTCCAAGGTTTCTGCTACTTAATCGTTTTTAGCTTTCTAAAAATGTCACTTGATAGGATTACAAGAATATAAAAGTGTAAAATATAACATCTTTCGGAGGAGATTGACTTCAGATGAAAAGAACGTTGTTAACAATTTTTAACGTCAATGGCGGAGTTGCGATTTCTCCATAGACTGATTTTCAAACACCAAGTGTCAGTGATTTAACTTGCACTAACGGAGCTATCTCATTAGAGAATTCACTGAGAAATGGATGGGTAGAGTGCCTTCTAATTTCGCGAGCAATACGATTTAGAATATTTCAAATGAAAGTAATGATATCGATCGTTAGTGAAGGACCTTCATTTTAATGCTTCAGTTCATTTTCTCATTCCATCAATATGATAACACGCATCCCCCAAGGAAATTATTGAAAATTCTATTCATCGAAGACACTTCCATTTAATATGAAAAGAAAATGTAAGAAATAGAGACTAATGCTCAAAGCCGTCACTATGAGAACTTCTGATAACGTGGACAGCGATAATGCTAATTTAGGACTGAAAATTACTTTTAATGCATGAATAAAGTAACAAATTAAAATGCATTTGTTGGGTATCATGACGTTTTTATTCATGGACGTATGAACGTGCCGAACACTAAATTGTACATGTTAAGCATATTACTCCAATCCACCTAATATGCAACAGATTTTTCAATGGATTTTTAATTTAAATTTTTATTACTCAATTCAGTCGCCTTTTTTTAAAAATGAATCAAGATGATAGATAATATATTTAACATTGAATTTTCAAATACCAACTAATTAATGCACGACTCAGTGATCAATGTTTTCTGTTACGTCGGTATCCATATATGTACATCCCTGGTTGAATTGAAAGTTTCGGACTACCTTTCCAAGGAAAGTAGCATTTTTCCCTTGTGAATACATCGCAAAACTTGAACTTTACTTTCTGAAAAACAAACAAAACGGGCCTTTATCTGCTGAAAAAGCCTAAATCTTGGCCAGCACCAAGATTTGAACGAGTCTGTTCCCGCAGAACGACACGCATGTTGTCATCATGGAAAAAAAGAGGCTTTATTGGAATCAATCGACACATGCACGATTACGCCTTGGATTCCTTAATTTAACGCCTCAAAACTATAATACCACGCCGGACGCAATGATAGGTAGCTATTGCCGTGCTGGAACTCATTTCATACGCCCAGGTCGAGTAGGAAATTAGGGCAAGATCTCTCTCTTATAAAAAAGAAGTAGGAAGAAACAACGGGATTATTCTGCAGAGTCCCGAAGCTCTGTCCATTTCACACGAATAGCAAACGTTGCTCGCGCACAAAAATATAAAATGCAGAATAATTTTCGATCGAAGTAAACACTTGAGTGACTCTTTTGGCAAGACTCTTTTTTGGCAAAATTTCCGCTTAAGAAATTCCATGACTTCAAAATTACCCCACATTAAATTTAAGTGTGATAGCATTGAGGTAACTGCAGGCTGGCGTAGGATACTCGAAAGAACTTTGAGCAATATAAGCTATGAAGAGAAGAATTTGCGAACTCTAATGAACTCTATGAAGTTGCGAGAAGTATTCTATCGAGTTAGGTTTCAAAAACAAGAATTTTGAGGATAAACTTCGAACGTACAAATTTTGATGAAGTTAAATTGGCGAAGAGAATAAGGAAAATTGAAACAGACATTACTGAATATTCTCTAATTTATTTGCAGTGCATGTGTAAATATTTATGCGAACACATATTTATTTTTGCATGTGTTCACATATCTTCATACAAACGCTACGTAATATAGATGAAGCATCCACAGTGCTAAACTTTCATCAAGTTTACATCAAGATAAGTCAAGTTCAAGTTTGATTTGCCAATGGGCTATCAAAGTAGAATCTTAATTGATGGAAAACAATTAGAATAAAAATTTTGCACTCCAGACATGTATATATGCATTAAAAATTTGGAGTAAGATTTAATCAAAGAGGAGACGAGCAAGAACACATAAATCTACAAAAACTGTTTGTTTAACTCTAGGCTTTTATTTTACAATCTTATTTAATTTCGTTCGCTCCTGTTACCTTTAGTTAGGGCTTTGCAATTTATTTCAGACAATTTTTAGTCAAAGGTTGGTAGAGATACCAAAGCGTTCCATTTTAATCCTTCTTTTAATGACTCATTCATTCATTCATTTGTTGGAGCCTTTTATTTATTTCAAGACCAGTTTTGGTTCTTCTAATTTTCAAGTAACTGTAACGTATCCTGTTTGTTTTCGTTCACTTATTGTCCATTAGAACAGACAGTTGCATAAATTAGACGAATCTTAACTCAATCCACTGATACATTTCAACAACGCTCAAGCGTCTACAGGATTCATCCCCTTTAAATATTGAAAAAACTGCACACATCTGTAAAATAAAACATATGTAAAGAGAAATATCAGGTTTTCGGCTAACACTAATAATTGTACATAAGGGATTTAATTATGAAATGATATCAATGGTTTCACCGGATTTCATCATATGTTCCATTTCGAAGCTACGGTTCCTCATACCTAAATTGATCCGTACAATTGTAAAATGTTACTTCTGGAGTTGAATACCGCGTACAATAGACGGAGCCAGAAAATTTCCCACCAAATAATCATTCAAAAATTCTGCAGCCACAGCCTTATGCCCCACATACAATAATTGCTACCACAAAGAGCGTATAACATTCTTCTGGCTATTGCGTAGAGAGCATACAAGACGTTATATGTGAAATAGTTTGATGAACTGCTGAAATGATAAATCGTTTGTGTCTGAACCGTCGGTCGCTTTATGCTTGGACACTCGATCTAGCAATTATTCAAAAATTAAAATTTACATCCATTTTGTAGTGTTCGGGAATCAACTTAGGCGTGTAAGAGATTAAAAGAATCAAGGTGTTATTTATCTTTCATTCATGTATACTTGATGGAGTTTTGAATTATTTTTCATCACTCATGTCACGTGAAGAGGAAAGGAATAAAGGTCTCGTTACCGTGACGTTAACTTGTGCAACACCCTTCGAATTAGTAATAATTATTACATTTATTGTTAATGCTTCTTAATTACGTCTGATTTTTGAAATCCTACAGTTGGAGATCGTATTATTTATTGAACTCTATTGTGCTGTAAAAGTAAATGACATTGTAACTTAATAGCGAATCGTGTTAATATCATTTTCGATAGGTTTAGTTTCAAATGAATTACCGCTTGAGGACGTCATTTTGAAGTCAAGTGCAATATAGTTCAAAAATTTCAATTTCGATCAGTCACTCAGTTTTCAGTTAACATACTGGTTGTTACATTACTTTCTTATGTCTCACCCTCACTGTATCTAACACAAACCAAAAATTTGAATGCAATTGGTAGGTAGTATTCATTAGTATAGCGCATCTGCTGCAAATGGAACCACGTGTGCATGAAAGAGACAAAATGATCAGCATATTTAGTTCGAACTCAAGCATCAATCATTAGCAAATGACCACCTCAGAATTCTAGCATCAATCATTATGAAATGACTACTCCCGCGCATAACAATTCAATTCCTAAGAACGCATTGAACTCGAGCGCTCACTGCTGCAGCGCTATGCAGCTCCTATTGAAGTTTTTCCGCTTGCAGAGCGAGGGTCAGAGGGGAGTGAAGCAAGATTAATTATTGCAGCCATTGAAATGAAACGCGGGATCATCAATCTTCGCGCACGCCGGCTGAATTGTAAACTTCATTGTATTAGCGATACTGCAAGGTGGACACTGTAAAAAAGAAATTGTAATACTATATTGCTGCTGAACACTGCGCAAGGAAATTCTATTATAATATTGCAAGGTGGACACTGTTCAATGAAATTATGATGATTTTATGAATTTGCTTAAAGTAGTAAACCAATCCCAATGTATCGATAATTTTTACTTAGTATCCCTCGTTTTTCTCATTGACGAAACCCAGTACTGTGGGTGCAGAATCTCCAACGTCGAAATGGACATCTTACCCAGTTGAAAATCGCCTCAGGCGTCTGCGCGAAGTAGCTCAGTGAGGGCCTACGTTCGCGTGAGAGCAAGTCACCGCAGGTCGCCGCAGGCTGGCGTGTGGCTGCGTGAAACTAAAAACAATTGAGCCGCAGGCAGCTAGTGCGGTAATCTAGACATTTTTGCGCTGCAGCTGCGCTGCTCATGTGCTACCATCCACATCAACTGACGGTGAACTCCCTCTACAAATGTGGAGATTTGTAATGGATTCGAAATGTGCTTCGAAATCAAAACGAACCTCACATTAGTAATCATTTCGAAGTATTGTAATTCATTATTCATGCAACCGATCACATGATGAATGATTCGGCACTGTTAAGAGACTAACATCCACATGTGTCTTTACCCGAGTTGAACTTTTTTTCGCTCAGAAATGTGGTCACACACGATAGTTTATTAAGTGAGTAATATTTGTTTGTTCAGTTTATTAGACAAAAAAGGATTTCCACTAAGTAACTTAATTCCGTTCTAAAGGTGAAAGAAAGAAAGAAAAAGAAAAACAGTTTATTTCCAATAGAGATGGTACAAAATTACCATCACTGCTTTTTAAAACATCTTAAAGTTAACACACCTAAATGATACACACACACGAGTATTGTAATACCCATGTCACTGGTCGAAAATTGATTGAGGGCAATGTACTCCTAATCTTGCTTAAACTACATTTGATGATACATGTAATGATACTTATAAGAGATAACACAACTTCATGACTTTTGACAGTTTACATATACATGACATAAAACTTCGCAANAGTTTTGTATTTCTAATTAAATCATTTTAACGTAACGATCATTAGTTGATAAGCATTTAGTTTCAATTTAAATGGATGATCACACAAAAAATCTATAGTTTTTACAGGAATGCTTTACAATAACAAAGAGATGACGAGTTCGGTAATGTCACAAATTGAGAGTGAAACAGAAAGAGACCATTATTTCTAAGTAAAAATGCCAGTTGTCGGTTTAGTGCATATACATGTGCATATATACATGTAAATATGTACACATATACGTGCACCTACATACCTACGCACATACATACACCTAACACGTAAACGTACACAAAAACATTTCTATGCATCGAGGAAATCACAATACATACGCGTTCCTTAAAATGCTGTGCGATGTTCTGAAATATAGGATAATGAGCAAAGGAAATTCGTGACAACTTTTTCAGTATGTGTTTACATGCATCCAACACGACACGTTGGATGCATGTATGTGTTGTTAGTTAAAAGATTAGTTTTAAATCGGGGCAAATTTTCTGCAGTCGAAATGGTTATGAATGTCAAAATCAGGTCCGTCAATTAATTTGCTCTTGGGAACAACAATATCTTGCTTTAGAGACACGTAGAATTTAAGGCGAAGAAGATTATAGTTTGGCGATGTTAACTGCAATTATAAATTCCTTCGCATTGAACTTTTCCCTTTTCAAATAACAGCGTTCTGTTCTCGCAATGTTCCAAATATACCTCATTCTGATTTTTCTTACACTAGAATTACAATAATTTGCAATGAAGCCCCGTGTAAGCTAGAGACAATTCCTAAAACGTGCCACAGATTGCGAAGTGGAAAACTTGGGACATTTCTCTAAATGTCTCAAAAGTACGCTTGCAATGGAAGGTTCTAACAACTTAGCACTCAAGCAACTTATTGGAAGCCTGAAGAACGAAGAAGCCCCAGGGTATCACAGTTACAACAAAGAGCCTGTTCAAGTGGCCGCCGTCTTCCAAAGATTTATCTTACGCACGCAAGATTCAATAAGTTTTGAGCATTCGAGGTTTCCGCCTTTTTTGACCACTATTATCGGAAATTGAAACATCTCTCAAAATTAATCTACTGTTACCTGTAAAATAGGAATGAATAATACAGAGCACCATGATATTAGTCAGGTTGTAAATTTTCAACTTTTAAATTCCTTTCAAAGGAGCCATAACCAAGTGGTTTCTCGTATATTGCTGTTGTTGTTCAATTGATTGATTTGAAGGGATTTTCTCTCTAGTAATCTCGCTCTTGATAGCTTCAGAATATACATTCTATCAGTACAGGAGCGACAAACTACTGTACAGATTTTTTAGAGAATGTTAGTCCAATGATAATACTCAGGGATTTAGGAACCCGGGAAAAACAGGAAAAGATGTGTTGATAAACCTAGCAAAAATTACTCATCATTTTCTAGAAACAATGTTTTTTGAACATCAGCAAACAAAACCTAGATTGAATTTTTGAAATCTAATAAAATGTGATATCAATTCGCTAAACCATGTCTTGGGCGTACAATATATCTAGACAGCATATATTTTTTTTTCGTCCAACGAGGACTAATTGTCTTAATGAAATTTTTATTGCTAAAATACCGTGAAGAACACTCATGTTCAACCATTGTGGTGTTGTAGTTGCAGAGATAGTGATGTCACTTCAGTTTCGACAGCCATGCCATCTAACAGAATTTGAAATCAAGTTTAATAGCATGGGAAGACTTTGATGCCCAGATCTTTTGAAGATTAAAACTGAATTACAACTACAGCAAAAGCATCAAAAAGGCAGGAGAAGCTGCGATTTGACCACAGCAGATTTGAAATATTCAACTTCATATATCGAAAGTTCTAAGTTAATAGGATATCAATTTCAACGTCGGATGCGAATCAAATGGAATCCAAGTCCAATTGTTCCCTTTGTTAATTAATTTGTGTTTGTGAGGCCATGTTCCATTTTACATGGTTTTGAAGCCCTTGCTTTTCCCCAAACTTGTGTGGGCATTCCCATCACTAAAAAATCGGTAACAAATTTTCACTCATTTGTACTCTCATCAGGATAAAAAAGAATATTCTGCGAAACATAAATCTCCGATAGTTTTTCAATATATATTTAAGAACTTGCGTGGTATATCCTCAGAGGAATGTATTACGTTAACGATCAGTTAAGTTGTTTCCAAGGAAACAAGCATTCGAGCTTCGTAAGAACATATTATACGAATTAAGCATTTGAATATTTCTGTTCAGAAGCTCTTGAAAGGAAAGAATGATAGGCAAACCATGTATGAAGGTTGATTAATAAAATCATTTTGCACATCGCAGTATGGCCGCACCTCAACAAACTAAGAGCGTTTGATGGTTTTTATCATTTTTCCTTATGTCAAGTGCAAATTCATGCTCATTTTTACCCTTCGAATGGTTGTCCTTCGACTTCAAAAAAAATCGTTAAATTTAAAGAACTGTCTTCGCAAGATTTACTTCAAGCATTGCGATTTTTGTGATTTCTAAAAGTAATAAATTAGTATGCGCTCCTTGACACCCGCGAAAACTTGACTTGCGTTAAACGTGCCTTGAACTCTGTAAAATATTGACTCTATACACCACATAATCACTTGAAAAGCTTTACGTGTGGAAGTCTCGAAGAGCGGTTACAATCAATTAACATTAAAAAATCTGTTACTCAAAGTATAGTAAGAGTTCAATTTGATCATGGAAAATGTCACTGAAGAATAAATATTTTCATTGACTGACCCGGTCTTTATAGAAATTACAGTTAAACTCTGTCTTCTCACGTCTCATTCAATCGTTTGAGACGTGAGCCATTGAATTAGGTTACTAATTATACGTAAGACGGAATCTCCTCAAAATAACCTGAATAACTAAAAGCGTGATAAAAAGCTGTGGGAACTACAGGCGTCACTGCCTCTCAAATTTCTGGACATTGCAAACCAAAATATGGAAAATATAAGTGACGAGAATCACTTAAAGTTTCAAATCCTTCATTGGCCACTGGGATCGAGTGAACATTTAATGTACAGGTGATCATTCTCGAGTGCATTTATTGCTGGGACTCTAATTCGTAATCTTGTGTAGTAAAACTATCGCACTGTGCTAGCTCTTGAACAACGTAGGTACCCAATTACTTGCTTCAAGGGAATTTTTTAACAAAGACAAAGACATTCCAAGACGACAGCGCTATCAATCGTCGGACTCATGTAGTGCATAAATAATTCAGGAGACATGGGGTTCCATCTGTCTTTTTCGGATGCCCACCGGCCTCCAGATTTAAATTCCATCAAAAACTTACGAGACCAAATGGAAAAAACTTTGAGAGCCCAACTCTTTTTTGGCCTCCGCTGAAGGATCTAGCCCTGCGATGGCTCTCATTGTGAACAAATATTCGCTTTGTTTATTTGCTATGAGTTCTACTTGGAATTCATGTTTAAGAGAATAGTAATTCTATGCAATTAGGGCTAAGGCTGGCCTCACAAATTATTGCAGGAACCACCGCAGTCAGAATTTTTCCTCAACTGCGTGTTTTTTCAATTTCTAACTTACATGTACGTACGTCAAATTTAGACACTGTACATAACGTATTAAAAAAATTATTGCATTAATCAAATTGGCAGGTTCTATCAGAAACTATAATTTCATGAATTTTTCTCTCACGTGAAACGAGCACTAAATGAAATCTAAAAATCTTGAATACCATTTCCAATTTCAGAAGTTTTTTTTAACCAAGAACTATGCCCGCAAATGACGATGAATTTTCAAAATCTCTCTCCTCATAAAGAACCACTCACTGAGACTAACATTTTTTGGTTTAAAAAAAGGTTGTTTTAACGACAAAAATAAAATACTGAGGTCTTCACCAATAAAATTTATCGTTAAAATACTGAGAAAAGAACTGTGTAAAGTTTAATTTTGCTTTCTTTATCCTGAATTTACTTCCTGTTAAAAGTTTAAAAATCCCTCATGTTCAAGAGCTCAAGAAGCAGAGAAGGAAGATTTCAATGCCTAAATCGTGTATTAAACATTCCTTATTTTATCTACGCTTCAATTGTACTCAATCAACGCAGCATTGACCAATGGTAAACGAGGAATATAAATGGATATGTTTGATTTTAAGTTAGGGATGAACAGATATCTAACAATAATCATTACCCATAAATCTGATAGGTAAATGTTTCCCTCTCCACCTAAAATGAGTACGGTTCGTAACGCAACGCCAACAATGAGACACATAGAGAGCCTAAACATTTTTTCATCCTGAATTGTAAATGATTCCATCTTCAGTTGAAATGAGCTCGGTGGGTAATGAATTAGCGGCGCTATTCTTCCCAACTCTGAAAACAAGTTTGTTTGGACAAAAGTGTATTTCCAGGTAATTCTTTTGGACTGCTGATCAAATTCGAAACGAAATGAAATTTCATGGTTTTAGAAAGTGTTATGTGGTATGATCAACGATTTTTTTTGGGATTGTAGTTTTCCATGAAACCTCTGATGTCTTTTCTGAGTACTTTAAAACGTTATTGAATTTATTGATGAAAGTTTATTCGCAATATTATTAGGTCAATACGAAATATTATTTGAGAAGACGGCAGTTTCCTGGGAAATTTACACCGAAAATAATTTAACTTGTAAATGTATGTATTTGTACCCAGGTTTTGCATGAATACACTCGCTGTTCTCAAATCATATTGCTTAGAATAAAGGCTCGTGTTGAACTAGATATTTCTATCTGATTACTTTTTTAAGCAATCAAGATTTTCAATCTTGAAATTTTTTAAGACTTTCTCATACTTGGGTTGATCCAATATTAACCCTTCACTGCAGGGTGGGTCGAATATGACACATACCAAATTTTGACGTACGTAGAAATAGTTAATTGAGACAAGAGTATTTCTACGGTTTGTACTGCTAATGAGACACACTGAACTATGCATACATAGAATGAACGCGTATGATACGTGTTCAATGCTCTCCTCGAGTGGAAGAGTTCACTTTTTACTCTATCACTGACGACGGCATTTCCAAGTTTCCAAAAATAATTCATACAGTGCTAGGTTCATCGTGTAATTATTTCACATCATAATTTTTTTGCGCATAATTTTTCAGCGTATTATCTCCATGGTTGCGCTGATGATTACGCTTAAATTTTTACCACTTCGACAGATGAATTCCCACTGAACAATAGACTTTTTCCAAAACATACATTTATCTATCTCACGCTCATACCTTCATTGCTGGTTCCCTCAAATGATCAAACATCACTCACTGTGTCCAGGTCCTAATGAAGAACATTTATTCACGTTTTGTTTCCAAAGAAGCTAAATTTCTACCTAGACTCACTCTTAGCACTGTAGATATGACATTGAAAGGCAACGTGTAAAAATCAATGCACTTGCCATTAATACACCCAACTTTAGAAACATCAACTCCTGTTTTGTCCAGTCTTGGCAAAGTATAACAAATGTGATCAGCCTATACTAGTACTTATATAGGGCGATTCTTAGGGAATCTTATTCTCAGAATAAATAGTAGAACCAACGTTATAGAGAACATTCATTATAGCAAACGTTTCGGAATAAAAATCATTCCATCATCAGTGCTGGAAGAAATAAAAAGTAATTACCAGTCATGAATAAGACGAATAAGGTCTGAATAGAAATAACAAACAAAAACGCAAAAAAAAAATTAAAAGTAAATCCTTACCTAATGATTAAAGTATCACACATGAGCGTATAGGTAATATACACAGTACATACAGGCGTACACAACCATACGTACAAAACACACTCATACACCTACACATAAATATATACACACACATGCACACACACACACACACACACATACACACATACACACACTAAGCATGCCGCAAGTTAGGAAGTAGGGGCCACAAATAATTTTGTCGCGCTGAAATCGTTATTTAGTGAAGGTTTATTTCTGAATATATAAAGAGATTCTAGAATACGGAGGTCTTGTTCATTAAAGGCTTTGCATAGGATAGAAAAATTTGAAATTTTAAAAAGGTGATTGGAACTATTGCAATGGTTTCTAATGTCGGACTGAGGGGGACAAGCAAATGGGCGGCCAGTACTATGAGAAAATCCTGAATGTTGGCTGTGACGGATAAATAGTTGGAGGGTAGTGCTTCCAACGTACGATTGCTGGCAGCAATCACAAACATACACATATACACAGCAACTTTCTAGGCACTCATCCTGTCGCTCTTTCCTGTTAAAAAAAGACGAAATCTTAAAAGTATTCTTATAATACACATGAACGTCAACCGCTGCAAAGAACGTTCGCACGAGGACTAGAAAGCCTCTTTGAAATTCACTGTTCAGGCAACCTAGGAATTGAAGGCCAATAAATATTTTCTGTTTCGGTACGGTCAGGGTTACAGGAGGGGGGGAAAATTTATTTTCGAGGAATTTTCTGACTATTTGATTAACAAGATATTTTGGATAATTATTACGTGCGAACATTTTTTGCAAATATTCCAATTCATTGTGTAATATTTGGTACGTGCCTGAGATGCAATAGGCCCTATGCAATAACGTTTTCACACACGATTTGATATAACCTTTGTAGATACAGCTGAAATAATTTGTACAAAGACCGGTAAATGTGGGCTTTCTATAAACTGAAGAAAAGAACTTGGTATCAGACTTCCTTACCAGGACATCCAAAAAAGGTATTTCACCATTCTGTTCACATTCCATTCTGAATTTAATGTTGGGGTGAACAGCATTAATATCCTCAACAAATTAATTTGCTTGATCCCGGGTCCTGAATAATAGAAAGGTATCGTCCAAGTACCGTCTATAAAAAAACAAGTTTATATTCAGTCGAACATGAATCCAAAAAATTTGTTTCTAAATGGGCCAAAAACATAACATATTAGCAATGACAGGAGACAGGTTAGAGCCCATGGCTAGTCC
>JACJUY010001563.1:64450-114027 GCA_014220935.1 Platorchestia sp. MABIK
ATAAGGTAATATATCAACAACTAGATGGACTAGCCATGGGCTCTAACCTGTCTCCTGTCATTGCTAATATGTTTTTGGCCCATTTAGAAACAAATTTTTTGGATTCATGTTCGACTGAATATAAACCTGTTTTTTATAGACGGTACTTGGACGGTACTGGTACCTTTTATAGACGGTACTACCTTTCTATTATTTAGGTCCCAGGATCAAGTAAATCAATTTTTTGAGTATATTAATGCTGTTTACCCCAACATTAAATTCACAATGGAATGTGAACAGAGTGGTTAAATACCTTTTTTGGATGTCCTGGTAAGGAAGTCTGATACCAAGTTCATTTCTTCAGTTTGTAGAAAGCCCACATTTACCGGTCTTTGTACAAATTATTTCAGCTGTATCTACAAAGGTTATATCAAATCGTGTGTGAAAACGTTATTGCATAGGGCCTATTGCGTCTCGAGCACGTACCAAATATTACACAATGAATTGGAATATTTGCAAAAAATGTTCGCACGTAATAATTATCCAAAATATCTTTTTAATCAAATAGTCAGAAAATTCCTCGATAATAAATTTTCCCCCCCTCCTGTAACCCTGACCGTACCGTAACAGAAAATATTTATTGGCCTTCCATTCCTAGGTTACCTGAACAGTGAATTTCAAAGAGGCTTTCTAGTCCTCGTGCGAACGTTCTTTGCGGCGGTTGACGTTCATGTGTATTATAAGAATACTTTTAAGATATCGACTTTTTTTAACAGGAAAGAGCGACAGGATGAGTGCCTGAAAAGTTGCTGTGTACATGTGTATGTTTGTGATTGCTGCCAGCAGTCGTACGTTGGAAGCACTACCCTCCAACTATTTATCCGTCACAGCCAACATTCAGGATTTTCTCATAGTAATGGCCGCCCATTTGCTTGTCCCCCTCAGTCCGACATTAGAAACCATTGCAATAGTTCCAATCACCTTTTCAAAATGTCAAATTTTTCTATCCTATGCAAAGCCTTTAATGAATAAGACCTCCGTATTCTAGAATCTCTTTATATATTCAGAAATAAACCTTCACTAAATAACGATTTCAGCGCGACAAAATTATTTGTGGCCCCTACTTCCTAACTTGCGGCATGCTTAGTGTGTGTATGTGTGTATGTGTGTGTGTGTGTGTGTGTGTGTGTGCATGTGTGTGTATATATACAGTGGCGCGAGAAAGTAACTCCGCACTGCCTCATTTTTTATTGTATTTTAAATTATAGCAAATATAACTAATGATTTGAAGCAAACTTAACACCATAAAATTCTTCGCATTTAAATCTATAGATATGCATTCTCTAATTTATTTTTCTGCCCCTCAGTAACTGTGTAGGCGTCATTTTATATGAAATGGACGAAGTCCGCAGGACAAAAAGAAACTCCGCACAACAAAAAAAAACTTTAATTAAAGAACAATATTGAACAATTCTGGTGACTTATCATATTCATAAGGTTAATATTTAGTGGCATAACCTTTCTGTGCCTTAACAGCCCTCAATCTCTTCGGCATGCCCTCGATCAACCTACGGCAATACTCTTGATCCAGACAGTACCACTCCTCTTTTATTTTACCCCAAAGTTCTTCCAAATTTTTAATGTTTTCGTGCCGTAGTTTGGGCCTGATGCTATGCCAAACATTCTCAATAGGATTAAGGTCTGGAGATTGAGCAGGCCAATTCAAGCAGGGGATATTGCGCTCCCGAAGAAGTTTTTCACATTGCGAGCCGTGTGGATGGGCGCATTATCATGCACAAAAATGCATTCTTCATTTGGAAGACTTTCAAAATAATCAATAAAGTGTTGTCCCAGCATTTGGAGGTATTTCCCGGAATTTACCCTACCTTCCAGCCTAACTAGAGGCCCGGGACCATAAACACTGATGACACCCCATACCATCACAGATCCACCAACACCTTGCAGCGTCGATACTGTACACCTGTTTTTAAATTCTTTGCCCTTGTAGCCTCTAACGTATTGCCTGCCATCACTTCCAAGCCTATGGAATTTGCATTCATCACTAAACAGAACTTTGCTCCAGAAAAAAGTGTCTGTTTCTTGATGGCTCTTAGTGAAATGCAAGCGAGGCTTTCTGTTCTTTGCGGATATCATTGGTTTACGTCTGGCAATGCATCCCCTTAGCTTAAACTCTTTCAGCGGATTCTTGACAGTTGACACAGAGCACTTTCCAATAAGACCACACTCTTTACGCAGCTCTGGGGCATTTTCAAATCTGTTGCGAAGACTCCAGTCTTTATGGCATGATCTTCTCTGGCCGATGTCACCCTCGGACGTCCACATTTTGGGATGTCAAGAACGCTGCCAGTCTTTTGGTGCTTTTGCAATGTTAGCCGGACGGTTTTTTCGTCACAATTCAATCGACGACCATTTTCACGGTTGGATATTCCATCGTTGTGTAGTTTAATTATCTCCTTGCGGTTATCAACGGAAAGACGAGGCATGACTAAAATTTATTAAAGACATTTTTTTTAGCACTTTATCTTCACTAGCCCTGATAACAATTGCAAATGCCCGATCGCAGCTTAAAAGCGGACATTGTGGCAAATTTACATCAAAATCCTAACATGTGGAGTTTCTTTTCGTCCTGCAGACTTTTTACTTTTCACATAAAATGACGCCTACGCAATTACTGGGGGGCAGAAAAATAAATTTGAGAATGCATATCTATAGATTAAAAGTCGTAGCATTTTATGGTGTAAAGTATGCTTCAAATGATTAGTTATATTTGCTATAATTTAAAATATAATAAAAAATTAGGCAGTGCGGAGTTACTTTTTGGCGCCACTGTATGTGTAGGTGTATGAGTGTGCTTTGTATGTATGGTTGTGTACGCCTGTACATACTGTGTATATTACCTATACGCTTATGTGTGATACTTTAATCGTTAGGTAAGGATTTACTTTTAATTTTTGTTTTTTGCGTTTTTGCTTGTTATTTCTATTCAGACCTTATTCGTCTTATTCATGACTGGTAATTACTTTTTATTTCTTCCAGCACTGATAATGGAATGATTTTTATTCCGAAACGTTTGCTATAATAAATGTTCTCTATAACGTTGGTTCTTCTATTTATTCTGTGATCAGCCTATAAAAGACTTTCCATGGAAAAGAACAAAAATAAAACCTTAGAAACGGTGCAGAATATTTTCGCTAGTCCAGTCGCGTTGGTTCGGAAACAAACGCATTTGCATAATCATCTTCCTGGAACGAAACTAAGAACCTGCTTCGGAAGTTATAAATTCAATCGTAATATCTGACGCTTTCAGAGAGAGGCGAAGAACTTTCTATTGTGGTATGCTAGAGGAAACGTTTTTCATTTATATTCTTCAGAAGCCGCGTGCAAGATGGCATCAGTAGAGTTTGCTGTTGACTTTCTGCCGCCTTTTGGAGTCAATATTTAGTTCTCCTGAAATCCCCCTGAGTTTTTCAATGTTTTTCTTTGAACTCGTAACACATTGAAGTCTTAACCGAACTGCTAAGCGGCTTTTATTTCACGTACTGCAAAAACAGTCAAAAATATTTAGTTCATATTTTTCGTGGTCTTGTGACTTGGCCGTGAGCCAGCCTATCTCTCGGAGCAGTGCTCGGCAAACATATCTCTTAACTGAAGTGCAGAGCACTCACATCTCTTTCAAATTTCAGCACCATTGATGCTGGATTTGGGAACTACTGACTTCTTAGCACATCTTTCTCTTCAAACAACACTAAACTCTAAATCATCTCGGCCTCTGACATCTAGAACTGAGAGAAAATATAAGTCCACTGAGCTTTTTCAGAAAATCAAACTTCACATGTGGTAAGCATTTATTTATTTATTTTTAAGATTAGCATCATGATGAAATTTATGTCTGTGAACCAAATAAAAAATTTTCCAGTCTGAGAAGTCAATCGAGTGTTGGTAATGGAAATTATATGAAACTACTACGTGAATATACGTTACTGTAATCGATGACAAAATGAATTAAGAGAAGTTGTAGAATTGATGAAGGGTTGATGAATTTGTTGAACTTCACGTAATCTTTCACTCAGGAGGTGTTTTAACGTTATGTGATCCTGCATTTAATCGAGAGTGTAATATGGTGACCAAAAATAAAGCCAAGTGGGTTCACCGCAGACGAAAGTTTCTTAGTTCGGAGGCGCTCAAAAATAAAATTCATAAAATGATCAAAGTTAACTAAACGTGTGGAAAATTTGACTGGAACTAAGAAGACATGCTTCTTCAGTTTTAGCCATATTTTCTACAATGAGGTGATGAGGTGTTCAAATTCTCGTAAGGGGTTTCCTCGCAAGGAAAGTGGTGCTGTGCGAACCTATGATGTCATAACATCATAGGTTCGCACAACACCACTCCCCTTTCGAGGAAAAATTCAATACTTTTACTTGTCAGTACGCAATTGCATTGCTCAGATGGTAAGGAAAGCGGGCTTCTTTTAGCCAGTAAATGGTAACCCCATGACGATAACCAGATGAGACCGTCTTGCGCAAAGTCTTCAAAACTCCATTCTGTGCAAAAGGGGATCCCAGATTTGCTGATGTTCCAAGTCTGGTCCCCATTGAGCGGATGTAATTTCTTTCCGAGGTTTTCAGGAGCATCTGATTTGTGATGCAAGAGCATCAGCCCCCAGGGTGTCTATCCAGGGCGGCATCAAAGGCCGCCCGGCCTCAGAAAGGAATGATGTCTCTTTGAAGAGGAATATTTGCCGACAAATGCTCCTATGAGCTGCAATAATCGGGGCGAGAGGACGAAGACAGGGCGGGCCAGAATATTGACCTTGCGCCTGTGATATGTAGGGAAGAACATGTAATCTTCAATAGTCAAAGGTTTGTATATTCTTGAATGTTCTTCAAAAGTAATATGTGCAGCATCGTATGAACTAGACTTAGAATTCAGTTTCTTCGGTTTGCAACTTGAGATAACTCATGCTTCCGTTGAAACTCCATTCAGAAATTCATTGGTGTTATTCTAATAATAACAGAAGAGCACTCGAATACCATCTGCAGTGAGCTGCAATGAGGGTTGAAAAACTGGTCCCTAAAATGAATTAGAATGTCAGATACATTGAGGCCTTAAAAATCTTTGTTCCGGTGTCTCTTGTAATATCAAACACTCGACTACCTTGAAGCAAAAGTACTCACCATTTCAGTGCAAACAATTTGTCCACGTTCGTCCACTGAGAATTGCACAAAGCATTGACCTAAAAACGACTGACACTTTCTACATATTGAGGACATTGTATACAGAAGTCGTTTGTGGGCAAATGCAAAAGCAAAATCTGCAGGTTTGGCTGGAATCAAAGTTTACGCTCAAGTAGGCGTTTGACGAGGTTTATCTTCTTTGTCCAAACCCTGTAAGTACCTAATATTTTATTCAACTAGCTCACACAAGTCATTAGTAAACTTGACAGGTAAATTCATCGTTTATCGTATTTTAATGCATCTGGGATGCATATCCGAGACCACGCAAAGATAAGAATCGTGCTTAGAATCTTGGAAAAAGGATCGGTCGCGGAATGCGAGGGAACTGGCGCGACGCTCCGCCTGCAGGTTACCATACGCCGACAATAATTATTAATTAAACTATTTAAAAAAACATGTGTGTATCATTACCGTAATGAAATAAATAGGAGAGAAAATGGGAAAAATCTGTTAACGCTTGCACCTTTGATTTACTACGTTTGGTGTTTGACATTTAACCTTGACTGAGTTTGATGTTTGATAACTGACCTTGACCTTGTATGTCATTTTCAAACCGATGAATTTTAAAATGAGTGCTGCAGCATGAGATTGGATTTTAAATTAAAGTCAAACGAATAAAAATAAAACACAGAAAGTATGTGGTAAAGCAAACACATTGCAACTTTGCCGGCTTTCGTTAAACGCTTAATTTCAGTTATTCAAGTCTACAACATAATTCAGTAATGATGTAGAAGGAACGATCAAGTGACTGCTCAGTAAACCAGGCTAACCCCATCGAATAATAATTATTCTCAAATTTGTTAGAATATCACCGGCCTGATCTTTGTCACTCCCGCTGGTCCGATGTCTTCAGAATTAAGAAAAGAGAATCGAACCTGCATTTATCTATGACAAGAAGCCTGTAAAACGCTTTGAATGCCAACGACTTCCCTTCACCTTATTAGGGATGGTCGAATGATCTTGCTATGTGATCACATAATTTTGACCAACCTCTTCGTTGTTTTGATGTTGATAGGCTGTGTGAGTTCGAAATTCAGTTAAGCATTGACTGTACTTGTCATTTTCTTTTGGCATCGTATCAAATGCATAGGCTCCCAAGTTTTAAATGAGACAAACCATCAATTTTGACAAATGACGAATGATCCTGCGAAGTGACTAGGTATAAAGAATTGAAGCATGTTCAACTGACATTCACAGTTGGTTACCATTTCAGCTACGAACTTTTTTCTGTGACGTTCAAATTTTCTGTTGAATCGTAAAAAGATCGCCTGAAAACTCTTGTAAATCAAAACAATGATTTGGTTGTGGAGTGTCTCCTGCCAAGCTCCACATATTAAATTAAGTTAAATTAACCTTCTGCAATTACGTTAATTGGTGCTGTACACGAATCCAGGAATTCATTTCTAAAACCTCAATCATTATTTAATAAGGAACAATATCAGATCCTTATGCCGTTGTGTAGTATATGTAGAATGTGGGTCATGAATGATCGATTGAAGCTGCTCTGAGTTTTGCACAACAACCGGTTTGAAGACGACAGAAAACTTAATTTTCAAAATTTGAGTAAAACTTTGGGCCCACTTGCAGTCAATTTTATTTCGTACCAGTTATTGGCCGCAAAGAATTTACTCGATAATCTCTTCTCTGAATTCAGAAGACATCGGATCAACGGCTGAGATCCAAAGACCAATCAGGTGATATTCTATCAAATCGAAAATGGTTCGAGGAGGCATGCAGCGACTCATTGGCAGCTCTTTGGACTTATTGCAGAATTATGTTACACACTTGAACAACCGAAACCCAGCGAAAAATTTAACCTGTTAAAAAAGCAGAAAAATTTTTTAGGCCTTTCGAAGTTTTGTTTAATTTTTTTATTTCAGCTCCAAATCCGATCTCATGCGCGAGTTACGTGTAAAAAACGCGCTATAAAATTGAAATTGCTTGATCGGGTTCACGTAAACAAATTCGGCGCTCCTACAAAATAGCTCACACAAAACCGCCCAGAGCGCACATTCAAAGCTTCTGTAAATTTCGAATTCAAATTGCAACGCGACTGCGTACAAAATTATGTTTTATAGTTTAAAAATAGTCAGTGAATCATTTCAAAGTGGGTGACGGTTTGCCACCTGTATGTTTACCTCAAGCTTCCGTTTTCCTCTATTTACATTATGATAAAAATACGGTGAATTTGCAACCTAAAAAAAATTTTAAAGAGTTTTGGTATTTACAACAGCCGCAAAATGTTATAGAATTGCGAAAGACAATTGAACACGCTTCCATTCAATATTTTTATTATTAGACACTACGTGCCAGCTCTCAATTCTAAATAAAAAAAACGCTCATTTAATTGCTTCCATTTCAAATTCCAAGCTGCCTAATCAGAAATGAATCCTACATGCAAAACGCTCTTCTGGAAATTATTTGCTTATGAAAATAGGATGTGTTCTTCATGGTATTTTAAATCATTAATACTTCAGTTTTTCAAGCTGATTGATGTCGGTCAAGTGAGACAAATATCAGTGTTGTTATACCAGCGTCAATATCACGTTGAAACAGTCAAATCAGCAACATGTTATGAGATAACCTGTTTTAATTTTCATTCATACTCTGAAGTAGTGCATCGTAACACTCTCATTTTCTCTTACTTTGGTGCCTGTGCACGATGGTGCCAAATTGCTCGGGTCTTCGATGGCAAGTGAAGAATGAGCCTGTCGTCTCGCATATCTACCTATATTCTGTTTTGCACTGCATTCTATTTTGGTAAATAATAATGAGCTTATAGAGTTCCCAACCTAAGGTGCTCATCCCCTAGGGGTGCAAGACGATACTCAAGGAGAGGGGGGAGAAAAATCCAGGTTAATGTTAATAATAGGAAATGGACTATTTGTTGGCGTTTTTTCAGGGGTGCGAGATTCTAATGAAACTTCTTTATGGGTACGAGGCGAAAAAAGGTTGGGAACCCCTGGCTTAATTTCTTAATGTGCGTGAATGTGAACATCCATTTTAATTCCTCGTGTGTTCCGCCAAAAACAAAAAAGTTGCTGTCTCCGGTCAATGCAAGCCGCAGAAGCACAACAACCAACCGTCGCCCACAAAATTTCTCGTGAGATGCATGTTTGTGATGACTTTAAATTCTCCCTCAAACGTACGACTAGTAATGCAACATTTCGAAGCATTTATTTCGTGTTCATCATTTGATGTTCAGTTAAGAAGCCCTCATGCAATGTGATACTGGACAATTTCCAGAGGTTTGAACTTAGTGATATTGTAATTTAATAGACCGACGCGTTAACCCTTCCTCCCTTGAATGTTCGAACAAACGCATGTAAGTTAATCGAAACGCGTTTAAATATCGATCGTTGCACACTCATTGCATTTAATGAATGAATTTGTGATTACAACCTAATGAGAACAATTTTGTGCTACATGTTTCGTTCTCTTTATTGATAAACTAGGCAAGATGAATTTAAGGGAGGAAGAGTAAAATCTGAAACTTCATGATACCTGAACAACGTTTCGAGCACGTTTGGTGTGTCTCATTCATCATTTTGGTGCGTCTCATATATCATTTTGGTGCGTCTCATACATCATTTTGGTGCATCTCAGATCTCATTTTGGTGTGTCATTTATCATTTTGGTGCATTTCATTTATCATTTTGATGCGTCTCATTTACAATTTAAGAGCGTCTCATTCATGGTTTTGGTATGCCGAGAACATTAGGAACTTTCCAAGGGGTTTCATCTACACCCACAGCTGCACTAGACCTGCAGTACAGACCACTTGAGCAATTGTGCTCACATTAAGACGTGTGTTGTGAGGAGAGGCTCCTTTGCATCCCTGCCCAGAAATTCAGTGTAAGCAAGCATTCCTTCGCACATCAGGGAACTTGCACCTTAGCTCCAGGCAATTTAAAAATTTAAAACTCCGTGAAAATTTAAAACATCAGAAATTAAAACTTCTTACCCTAGCTCCATGCACTGAGAACCAAAACTCTAATTTTGGTTCAAAAAATTCAAAACTTCAGAATTTTAGCCATTAGGCTATGTTAAATTTTGATTACACTTTCTCGCCAAGCTTGAAGTTACGACAAGCGGTAGTCGTGAACCAATGAGCATTTTACTTTTGGCGCACTACGTGAGTTAATTCAAGCTGAGCTTCAGACTTGAGCTCATTTTGTTGAGTTGTTCACACAAAGCTTCCGTGTTGAGCAAGAGTGCAATACAACTAAGCTCGGCACGCACCCTGCTCCTGAAGAAAATTAATCACTCTAGTGAAGCGTAATTCAAGAATATAGAAAATGTAATTTGATGAGATACGAGAGGCTTTACAGCATCCACTGATTCCGACCTTGGAAGCTGTCAGGCCGGAATGCCATCGGGTGCGTCGAGCGATGGCGATGAAAAGCGCCGCTGATTTTCAAAGAAATGCCGGCGTTTTCAATGGAACTGATCAGTCGTTTAGATCGAACATGTGTTGTAACAATCATAAACTCAGATCAAGTGTTTGTACGTGTGAACATTTTAGGATTAAATTTAGCTTTTTTCCATTGTGCTATTCTTGCGCTCGGAAGTTATATTTAACATTTTTGAATGTTACGGAAACAAATGTTGAAAACATTTTGTATTTGTTTTTAGATTTATATTTTGATAACCCTCTTCAAAATTCATGGCGAGCTTTGTTCGCTCAATTTGCATTTTTATTTCATTTAAAAATATAACTGCTCTGCGAATATTCTTAGAATATTTTTCCGCGAAAGAAATTGCACCAAAAAATTCATTTGAAGTAAATTCTACATGACTCAATACCTTAATGCTACTGTGAAAAGTACTCGATTTTTGAAAAGTGGAAGAGCTTCATTTGTTGCGGCCGCTAGGCTGAAAAACATAAAATAATAGACTTATTCATGTAAAAGCGTAATTTACACAAAAATAGTAAAACTAAGGTGGGTTAAAACATCCATCATAAAATCTCACGATGTACTTTAAAAATATAGCGTTCGAGCATATCCACACTCATCTTCAATATCTGGAAAATCATATTGAAATATGGTAAACACATTTAAGCTGTTATTGGAAATTAAATTGAAAAATTAGGACACGATATTTAGAGACGCAGAAGATGACATATCAATGAGACTTGGCTTAAATTGATGAATTATGACACTTTCTAGCAACTTAAGGCTATGTTCATCACAAGTTGAGACTATTTTGAAATTATGTGTTAATTGGATGGTCAGATTCTAATGCGTGATCTCTTATACTGCTGTGCAATGGGTTTGACCAAGTCTCAATGACATGTCATCTTCTGCGTCTCTAAATATCTTGTCCTAATTTTTCCATTTAATTTCTAATAACAATTTATATTCATGTACTGTGTTTACCATGTTGCAATTTAATTTTCCGGAAGATGAGTGTGGATATGCCCGAAAGCTTTATTTATAAAATAAATCGTGAGATTTTCATGAAAGATGTTTTTACCCGCCTTAGTTTTACTATTTTTGTGTAAACATAAAATATTGTCACATTTATGTCATGAGAAAGACTCAAGAAAATTCTCCCAAGAATAATCATAATTTTAGTTACCTGCGACGTTTCCGTCTCTGGGAGATGCTGAGATGCTTTTCATCTTGTATTTCCCAGCTCTCCGAGCACCGCAGAGCTGAATCTTGTGGCTAATTATAAGACCGCACACGACAAAATTGTGTGTTCCTTATAAGACCAGGCGCACAATTATTGGAAATTTTGGAAAATTTTGCATGCATGGAAGAAGATGGTTCTTGACAGAGTTTTTTGTATTCTTGAGCAATGGAATGAATGACCCTTGTATAACAGTATGAAATTGTACGTGAACATATCAGCAGTGTTTGGAAAAATTTTCGTAATCATTAACCTTTAAATCGGAATTTTAGCCCTGATCTCGAAAAAATTATTGTTGTATTATTTGAACTCTTGAATTATTGCTCATGCAAAGGCGGGCTAAATCCAATGGCGAGCTCTACTGAATTCTTGACTGATTTTTTCAATAATGATGTATTAATCGCTTTCTTGTTAATTTCATTGATTTCTCGGTTTCAGCGTCATCGTAAATGTAAAATTTTGGGCATTGATTTTGCACACGGTTGATGACCTTTACTATTTTTTATGTATTTCATGGGAATTGCGCTACGTGCAGCTTCTTGAATCTTTAACTGACCATGAAACTGCTGTTGCGACCATAAATATTGAGAACGATGAGATAATCAAATAAAAATATTAGTTCTACTACATCTCAGAAAAATTTTTCCTAAAAATTCCATTAGTTCAATTAATGATGGCCTGACAGAACGTATTGTTTGTAACGCTGGTGTCGGTGCTGGAGCTCACTTTACATTGGCTCTATACTCAGCGTTTGTTCATTTCATTTAGCAGTCAAACCGAAGTTTCAGAAGCCTACGTCAGAATGAGCATCCACGGCTACAAAGCAAATCTTTAAGACACGATCAGAGAAGCAAATTTTTATTTTAAATCATTTCATTTCGAAACTAGTCGAGTAGCTCACTTGCTGTAATGATGTTATCGCCCTCACAACTGTTCCATGATATTCCTTAACTATTCCATGATGTTCCATTCCTGTTCCATTATATCTCACTACTATTCCATGATCTACCAAAACTATTCCGTAATTTATCATAACTAAATCATAATGCTCCGCTGATAGTCAAGAAAATTACATGAATAGCATATTAGATTCCATAAATCAGACATAAAACTTCAGACTTTTTACAATACTTTAATATTCCTCCGTCTCCAATTCCATGACGTTTTTCATCATTGAAAATTACGTCACAAATCCCACGTATTCAGCGCCAAACACCTCAACCATGAGCTTTCTTGGGAATTTTAAATTTTTCTCTCCAGTTTTTCTTAACGTATTTATGAATTTCTTACTCAACATCACAGCTGGGGAAAATCTATGTCTCTATCTTACGTTTAACTGTGCTAGCAGGAGCCATGCAAATTCCACGGACAATGTCATCAATAAGCTATGTAGACCCGTGAAAATATTCGGTCAACATTACCAAGTAAATTTTAAACTACCATATTCTAACCTAACCTATCTTAAACTACCATATTCTAACCTAACCTATCTTAAACTAGCATATTCTAACCTATCATGTGCTAACCAATGCTCACCAAATCTATCCTAACCTAACATATCTTAACCAATTCTATCATAACATAACTTTAACCAATGTCATCGTTAAGCTTGGTGGACAAGTGAAAAAATTCGGTCAACAATACCTAACAAATTCCAACATAACATATTCCAACCTAACCCATCCTAACATAAAATCTACTAACCTTTCCTATCTAAACCGAAGCCATCCTGATAATGCATAATTGTGTCAAACATAAAAACCGTGAGCAAATTTTTAAACTACATATTCAAACCTAACCCACCCTAACATAACATATACTAACCAATCCTACCAAATTAAAATGAATAAATTTTTTTTAAAATTTAGACAATTTTCATCTCCCCCCTCCCCCTCTCTCACTCTCTCTTCCATCCTTCTCATCCTCACTCTCTCACTCTCTCCCTCTAATGTAAGGCGACCCGACGCGAGCCAACCCGCATCATAAATACCGCAATGATGAAGGGTGTGACGCACAGGTACGTACGATAGTCGTGAGCGTATTAATGTATAGACAGCTTGGACAATGAATTTGATTTTTATTCTAGCGCAACTTCAGGAATATATTTCATCGATTTCAAGATTGCTTCTCTACACAACTTCATTTTTATTATTTCTTGCACAGCAGCATTGAACATTTCTGATAACCCAAGGACAAAAACATTGCTTTCCATTTCCTCTGTACCTGCATGAATAAAAAGATTTCGCAAAAAGCCACGGCTAACTACGGTAATGCAGTTGGTTTCACTTCTAGCCAAAATAAATTAGTGAGGGACGAGACTGTCAAAACAAGGCCGGGGCGTAGTAAGTCAGCCTTGTAGAGAAGAAAAGGAGTCCAAGTTATCTCATTAGCCCTGAAGTTGAGCAAACTGGACTGTTTTGAAGTTGGGAGGTGTTCTGTGTTGTTAATTACGGGAAGCGCGCACACAGAGAGGGGTGATGATGTCGGGCGATGTAGCTTAGATATCGACATTCAACTCCACGTGCAGTCGATGCTCATTGTTGTTGAAAACTGCGCGCGCAGAAACTCGAGACAAAATTGAAGAGTTTGTTGCCTGAAATTACTTCCGCCGAACACAGTTTGAGGATCCAATTGTGTGAGAACAGGATACGAGAAATTCTTTTAGTTGTGAATAAATATATCTAGGTTGTGCTGTAGCAGTGTTTCTACACATACCAGATATGTTTTATTTTGAAAATACCCTTTTTTCGGTAGCTTGTGCATGAATGCATTTGTTTTGAGTCAGGAGTTTTCAATTTTTTTTTTGAAGCCTGCTATGTGAAAACCATGAGATTTGTGAAACCTGCTCTCGCATTTATGCTAAATTTAAAAAAAAAAAAACTTCTATAATCTGATTTAAAATTTTATTTCAGTGGCATGCGCCAAGGAGTCAAGCTGAATGAAAATAAATGGCGGATCAGAACAAAACCTTGAACAATTTTTTCCCTCGGTTGCACTGTTGCATAAGTTGAAATTATACCACCTGATTCAATAGGCCCCTGAAACGTGTCTGTAATGCATGGATGTGAGAAACACATTTTGCCTTACCAAAATTGCTTTTTGATTTCTTCTCAAAGAGAGTGAGTGAAATGCAAGTTCTCTAAGTACAAGAGCTTACTTTCTAATTTCTTCAACTTGAATTCACAAGTTTTAATGACAACTCGAGGAATTTCACGCACTCTGATGAAAAGACTGCAGGTGCCGTACCGGTCTCGAACCATGGTTTTTCTTTCTTTTGCTCGACCGTCGCCCCGCGGAGAAGCAAAAAATAAAGGAAAATCGAAGGGCTTGTTTACGTATTCCCATTCGCGAGAACTTTACATTAATTAAAATAATTCTCCAAATCTATTAGCAAATATTTTTCTAGTGTCTTCAGGCCACTGTGTCATGAACTGAAATTTCCTTTACTCAATGATTCCTATGTGACTGATTCAATTTTTTACTTCATGATTTGAGTGTATTTTCCAGGGGTTCAATGCCGTCCCTAGTTTCTGCTACTATGATGGTGTTGTGAAATTCATGCTATTTCTGAGGTGGGATTTTCTCACCACATTTCCTCCTTCGTTCCATTAAATGAAAATAACAGGTTTGTTTTGGAGGGAAGAAAGGAAGTAAGTTGAATTTTTAGTTCCTGTGATAGACGGCATCGGCGATATGAATTGCAGGAGAATGTGAAATTTGAAACTAGGTACCTCGCTTCAAATTCAACCGCCTACAAATAACATAAAAATGATCAATTTCTCAATATTATCGATTTTCAATTTCCTACACGAATTTCGTTCTTGCACAGTCCAAACTCCACTTATTCCATTTCACGTTGTGCAAATCACAATTTATGTGCATACAATTTTGTCCCAGGTATGGTTATCCGTTAATGAATTGGATTTTGTAGGGCGTTCGCTCAAAGTGCAATTGGGAAAATATGTTGTTGTTTCAATGCGAGTAGCATGGCGAAATATTTAAGGTTCCATTCCCTGCTCAAATTTAAGATTATTGAGAACTGTTGTGTGACTTGAATCAAAATATTGAAAACTTGAATCGTACGCCGCTGTTATTACGAGGCTAGTTCATTTTCAGACAGAAGGGAAGAATAATATTATAGCATGAGATAAACGCAAAAACAGCACATCCTAATTTAGGATTTTTGAACTGGTGTCAGTCATTCTCGCGTTTTATCTCTTTTTTTTTCAATGAAAATGGTATTGATTTTTCCAGATGATTAGACTAATTTCCTTTAATTTACTTCTCATGGTTTTATCCATGGAAAGAAAGGTTTATGTTATTTACTCCTGCAAATCGCCTCTCATTACCACGTAAAGCAACTCGTCGACAGTTAAAGCAGCCGCCGTGTATTTAACATTAACAAATAATCCACGATATTGACAGCTCTCTCTAATTTCTAGACGTAAGGTTAGATTATTTTGTCGGTAGCTATCGAAACTTTTGATAGGCACCGCATGACGTTCCTGATGAGCGTATGGTGATTCGGGTTACAATATTCCCTTCTATCTAGGATAATAACAGCTTAAATTACGAATGATTTTAGGATTCGTATATTAATGTGGTTTACTGAAATAAAACGTCTATGTGGAGCAATGTCACGAGAAATTATTGACGATTATGTCACTGATGCACTCATCGCACACTCTCCATTATGTAATGAAATAAGAGCTTGTAGTTGCCAACAAAATTGAAAGATAGATACGATCAACATTTTTCAACCCCAATATTTGCAACAGGACGTGTACCACGGTAGAGGAAACCGTGACGTATACTCTTGCCTTTAACAATGAAAGTCGTCTTATATTGAAATAAACATATTTTTATAAAATAGCCGTCTTGTATTGGAATGACTTTACGTGTATCTGTATATTCTTTACCAGTAACCATCAAACTTTTCGCTAGGCGTTGCCGAAAGTGTTTGATGAGCTTATCTGTGATTCCCACTCATGGGTTATGATATTTAAATTGCAGCCATGATTAAGAATGCTGCATGTGTCTGATGACCACTTGTGAAATATTAACAAGAGGAAATTTCAGGCAGTAGAGGACGTTGTTTTGTACAGTAACATGCTAAAATATTACATCAGTGCTTCATTGAATATGGCCAAATCCCGTCATTTTTGACAGGAAGTGTGCGCTCGGGTAAAATTAATACGATTTCATCTCTGTACCCAGTGAATCTTTTTTTCATGGAATAGTTGGAAGCGCATGATGATCGTATCTGTGATACGTGGTTCACCATTGTACGGATTTGAAAATATTTTCGTCGGGGAAATTATTCTGATGGATAAATATGTTTGGTGTCCACATCTATAAAAGACTGATATGGGGAAAATTCGAATGGCATTGCTACTAGTTTCCCACGTGCGCACTTCACGTTATTTCGCTTGCTTACCTGACCAGAGTGTCGTGATGTTAATACAGTAACTAATCTGATGAAATAATTTATAGGCTTTATCAAACATTAGAATATCCTCTTTTTGAACAAAACGTGCACAAAAGAAAAAATTTTTCACTAAGGAAAATTGTAAGTCAAATTTCAAAACTGGAAAATCATTCATCCTGAGAGAAAAGTTCTTGACGCGAATTTCGTTCTTGCACTGTCCATACTCCAGTTATTCCACATCATGTTATGCGAATCTCGATTACCAGTGTGTGCGTAAAATTCTGTCGCAGTTATTCATAACTCGAATAAAACAAAATATCAGGTGTTACTTACTCCAACTAACTTTTCTCCTTGTATGTTGGGGCTATTGTGAGATGACTTAGAATTCGACGTCATATTTATTAAACCGTATACCATACTTAATAAACCACTTATAATATTTTGAAACCATATCTCAAAGGTAATAAACCGTACTTCATCTTAGGAAAAAAACCTTTCTCATACGCATTAAATCACATGGCATAATCAATGAAGCGTTTGTCACAGTCAATAACCAACATGTCACAGTCAATAACCGACATGTCACACTCAATAAACAACATGTCGCACTCAATAAACAACATGTCACACTCAATAAACAACATGTCACACTCAATAAACAACATGTCACACTCAATAAACAACATGTCACACTCAATAAACAACATGTCACAGTCAATAACCAACATGTCGCACTCAATAAACAACATGTCACACTCAATAAACAACATGTCACACTCAATAAACAACATGTCACACTCAATAAACAACATGTCACACTCAATAAATAGCCTGTTTCTAATCGAAATTCGTAACATTTATGTTTTTAGTTACCTTTTATTTCTTTCTTCAGCAGTTGAATAGCTCCCATCACGTTCACTGAAACTGATATATCACTTCGAACGCTCAAAAATCATGGAAGCATAAATACGATTAAAAGCCTTGGAGAGTTCATGCATCAAACTCGAACTCCGCTTGCAAGTTGCGATGAATGGTTCGCTGTTAGCTAAAACTAAAGACTTAAATTTGAATTCGGCATGAGGGCGTCTAGTGAAATATATTCTTCCTCCGTTAAAAGTTAATTCCATTTTCTGAAATATGTTCTTGAATGCTTGCTATTTCAGGACGAAGCTGGCTGCAGTGTTATGTAAGGGGCATAAAGACAATGTCAAGACGAAGATACTTTTTTGCCAATTTTTTTAAGAAATTAATTCAAAAACACTCAGAATTTTGTTTGATTTGATTTTTATTTAAGACGTCAGTAAAATAAACACTAGCGACATTTGAAGCAGAGTGCCGTCCGCTGTTGTTTTAGTCGATCATATGTTGATATATAGAACCTGGATTATAATGATGAGTCTTTCAATGAAAAACTAAACAGGAAAAAAACACCTTCTTGATGATGCATCTTGTTACTTTAATATTCAGTTTTCTCGCTGATTAAATGTTCACTCCATGCTTCCAAAATTATAAGCACCTGACCTTCAAATGTTTTTTTGTTCCTTTTGCCTGTTTTCCACTGTATTGCCGTCGGAACAATTAAAACAGCTTAGAGCGGACAAAGATGCAAAGTGTGTCCACAAGAAAGCCAAACTACGTTGTGCTAGTATATCGATATCACAAGGCATGTCAATGCTTTGGTTCTACAATCCCTTGGGACCAAAGAACATGATGTAGCTGCAATCAATCTAAAAATCTCCCCAGACGCTTACAGTTGTACAAGCAAACAGTGAAGTTCGTACCTGCACCAAGAAAACATCGGATGCACTGGAAGTGGACAGGACACAATGCAGCCAGCACTTGACCTCTGACACCTATAGTCACGCGGTATTCAGCTGTAATTCTAGAATTAGAAACAAAAAAATTTAGTCACTACTGTTCTGATAGTTACTTCATTATGGTTACAAAAGATTGAATACTTATTCTAGTGTTTTTCGACTCTTAGAAGTAATGTTTACCCCACGAATTTTCCAGCTAGTATCATACAACATGCATTTCTGAACAAGAATATTATGTTCGTCTTCTAGTTAACGGTCGCATGGAGATAGCATCGGCTGCCATGGAAGTGACCAGGATGCAATGCAGGCAGCATTCGCATGGGGATAGCATCGGAGACTGGAAGGAGACACAATTTCGGGTGACCGGTCTGCTGCGACGGGCTGTCGGCACATTAATTTCTTACTGCTGGTGTGGCTGGCGTTAATGTTGGGGTAATTGGCTCATTAAGTGGCCCAAGCTCACGATAATGAGAGAATGAGGGCAAATTCCCTCAGATCCTCATCAGTTGTCTGACGTCTTAGCTTAGTGGTCCCGTCTTATTCCTTACTTCCTGGCAGGCTTACTGGCTGTGTTACTGCTTTCCTGGCACTCTTGCTGGTTGTGTTACTTGCCTTCCTGGCAGTCTTACTGGCTGTATTACTGCCTTCCTGACAGTCTTACTGGTGATGTTACCTGCCTTCCTAGCTGCCTTACTGGATGTATCACTACCTTCCAGGTAGTCTTACTGGCAGTCTTACTGACTGTGTTCCTTGTTTTCCAGGCGATGTTAGATGCCTTCCTGGCTTTCTTACTGGCTGTATTATACTGCTTTCCTGGCATCTTACTGGCTGTATTACTGCTTTGCTGGCAGACTTACATGCGGTGTTACTTGCCTTCCTGGCAGTCTTACTGATGATGTAACTTGACTTCATGGCACTCTTACTGGCTGTGTTATTTGCTTGGCTGACAGTCTTACTGACTGTGTTATATGCCTTCCTGGAAGTGTTATTGGCAGTTTTACTGCCTTCCTGGCAGTCTTACTGGCTGTATTATATGTCTTCCTTGCAGTATTACTGGCGGTTTTACTTAACTTCCTGTCAATCTTTCCTGGCGGTGTTATTTGTGTCAATGGCTGCGGTTTTTTTTGCCTGGCTGGCCGTTTTACTGGCTGCATTGTTTACCGTCCTGGCAGTGTTATTTAGTTCGCTGTGAGTGTTATTGGTACACTGGCAGTATTACATGTGGCAGAATTAATGTGCATAATGGCAGTGTTACTAGCCTTACTGGCGGCGTTACTTGCTTTACTGGTAGTGCGAGGTGGCCTACTCTCAGTGTTAGTTGCCACATAAAAGTATGATGTGCTCAACTGGTGCAGTTTTATAGGTAGTGCAATCTGCCTTATTTGCTGTGTTACTGACTATAGAAGCAGTTTACTTTCCTTGACCGTGTTATTTACGGTATAGCTCTGTGTACATACAATTAACCTATATTATTCGCAGTTTCTCTGTTATATACTTGCGTTATTTACCGTTTTGTTTATATCTCTGTTGTGTTTACAACCTACATAATTCATAGTATTCCGTGTTTTATACTTGCGTTATTTACAGGGTTGCCCCACCGCACTACTTGCTGCATTTCTTGGCATATCGAACACGTTCCGTGCGTTGAACTTTCCCGTAGCTCGAGGGTTAGGTGGCAGATTTGGTACAGACGTTGGACGACACCTTTTTCACTTCAAATTAATCCAAGTCAAGTTCAATTTAATCCAAGTCAAGTTCAAATTAATCCAAGTCAAGTTCAAATTAATCCAAGTCAAGTTCTAATTAATCCAAGTCAAGTTCAATTTAATCCAAGTCAAGTTCAAACTAATCCAAGTCAAGTTCAAAATAATCCATGTCATATTCAAATTAATCGAACCCTAAGTTGAGTAAAAACTTGGCGTAATCACTTGTTAATTTGAGCTTTTTTGTGTTAAATATGTTTCTATTGGATGTGATGTGTAACACAGTCGTTTTTCCTTTCAGCAAGGAACACATAAAATTTCTGCAAGATAAAAACAAGCTGTCGCAAAGTGTGGAAGTATCCAGTATCAGGAGCCAGAGCGTGATTCAGATCTTTGAGCGGTGTAATAGATAAAAATCAATTATAAAAACTTCGTAATATACTACACATTAGTGTGGTTTTACAATTCTACATTGATGACAGTGTGCATACATGCAAATATATTGTTCAACAGGTAATTCCATGTTACACACACACATAGTTTCGAGGATTTATTTACACTTATGGATATTTAACATACGTGAAATTCCCCTTTATCACACATATATATGAATTCATATATGTACATGCAAGTAGAAAAGATTACTACCGGACGATTTGTATATTTAATCCTTAAAAATATATTCAAATGCGATTCACTGAGTACTAATGTACGATTCCGTTTGATTACAATATATATAAGTACATTACTACACAGATACATTCCTGCATTAGCAAGAAAAATGTTGCCACTGCTCTCCAATCTTCATCTTTCAATGCAGCATCTATCACTCTGCATTTTTCTTCTCTTCCCAGGTAGCAAAATTTATTGACCTAATATTGAGCCAATATACAGTCTCAATATTGACTGGATATTCAAAATGAACATTGGGGAAATACCTTATTTTGGAAAATTCGGTTGATATTGGAAAAAAATATTGGCCCAATAACAATATTATCATCAACCCAATATCAACTAATTATTGTGTCAATATTGATTAGATAATGAGGTGTTCCCTACAATATCATTGGATTGATACTCAATTCTTGATATAAGGTTGATATTGGTAAAACAAAATTGTCCCGATAATGACATATTCACTTCTCCAATATCAGCTATTGATTGTCACTATTGACTTGATACCGAGGTTGTTAGACCATATGCAGCTGCTTCCGCCATTGAGTTCCATTAGCGACGTGAAGCGGCGGCCTTACTTATACTTCCCCTCCACTTGGTATCGGTGATACGCTAAGGAAAAATTATAAGTATAAGTCGTAAGCATTCTCATTGGGCGTATGTCAAAGTTACTGAGCATACATAAGTAGACTAGAATTGAGGTTTGAGAAGTAACTAAGGTAAGGCACTACAAAATGTTCCGTAGAAAAATACAAGGTGGTCGGGCAACCTGTACATGCAGTTTGATCCCGTCAGGTATGCGTAATTGTTCAATATATATAGACATTTATTGCTATAGTCACATATGACAAACGATTTTAGCATATTTTTTTGAAAAAACTAGACCTTCGAAACTCATTGGATGACTGAAAAAACAAGAACTGTGAACCTGTGATTACACTAATTCTGAATTTACATATTATTGTCACGTATTCACATTTCTTGATATCTGTCAAATATATCTGCACTCATTAATGACTGAAATAACTATTCATTAACTTAATTTGTACATTTTATACAAATTACTCCGTATTATTGGCTTACGATATCAACCCAATGTTTGGGCAATAATAATTTATATTTTAACAAATTTTATTAAATTGCGAGATTTTTAATTATTATGAGATGGTTTCCACTTATATGAATATCATAAATATATATACACTGTTAGTTAATCATTATAAATAAAGCTATTTCCTACATCGTCTCAATAACAAGTTGATATCATAAATAAGTATATCTTTTTTCGATATTGTCTTGTTATTAGCCTATTATTGTAATCCAAGATTACAATATCGGGTCAATAAATAATTATCAACCCAATATTAGCCTAATAATTTCTTGCTACCTGGGTTGTTTTCTTGTATTTTCCTCTCTTTACTCCTCTTCTCACTCCTGGGCGTTAACTTTCTTATTCATTTTTACTTGTTTCATTGTCCGTTGATTGGTTGTAGAGATCCATCTTGAGGGAAGCGCTAATTCAAATTCAATGAGAAACACTTTTTTTCTATACTCCAATATTAGAGAAATCGGTACATAAGATACTGAAAAAGGCATTTTTAAAATTATTTTAAAAACCGATGGTACGGATGACAACATTACACACATAAAATCCAAATGTATTCCTATTTATTTGTAAAATTTGACTTTGATTAATTTTAACTTGACTTGGATTAAATTGAACTTGACTTAGATTAATTGAAAGTAAAATAGTTGTAGATTTGCCCTGGTTCGATCCCAGATCGGTCTCACGGTATTTTGCCCAAATCGCAGCTCTCGCGTTGATAGCGAACGGATAAGGTAGGTCGAAGAGCTTAGAATGGATGCTTTTTTATTCACTGAGCTTGCTCTTAATCCCTTTCTACTATCTGAAAAAACACTTGTGCCACTCGATGCGTATAATGGAGCAATCAATATAAATAGATATTTCATCCATCTTACAGTTAATACAAGTATATTTTTCGTCAGGTTAATATTGTTCCTAGCCATGTTAGTGGCATCAATGACACTTTACTTCCTCTACTTCCCAAATAATATTTATATATATTACTCGCAAGATTACATGATGTTATGGACATGCTGCGTGCATTCGCCACAGCATTACTTGCCTTGCTGCGCATTTTGAGTAACTTGCCCCTGTACCTGCGCCTCTAAAGGTATGATAGGTACTACTAGAATTAATGACTGCGATGATCAGGACACCGATCAAGTTAGTTCGCCACAGTCAGCGCAACTTGCATTTCGAGTACCTACGTTTGGACACTTTCCAGTCAGCTTATACATCGAAGAAATTCTAATTCAGTGTTTTGAATTTGAATCGTTATCAATTTTAAATTTAGATGAATTGGCAAAAAATTCAAAGTTCAACGAATTGTAATGTTTAATAAATGCAGAGATCAACAGTAGTAAGGAAGATAGGCCTCCCTGCACAATGTATACTTTTTGGAGATTTTCAGCAATTAAAGAATCATCATCAAAAGCATCCAAACCCATGTTTTTTGCAAATTAACTTATGCACTCACTTAAACACAAATACATTTTATCATTTTGCATAATTATTTTTAGAACTAACAAATATATAATCTCAATACCACGCTGAAAATATACTATTAAATAGTTACAATAATGGAATCTCTGTGTGAGTACAGGCGAATGTTTCAAATTCTAGGGATTTAGAGTCTTTAAAATATTTCTTCGGAATATGAACTTGGTTCAAATTCCTAAAATATTTTCTTATTTAATGGGTGAACGTCATTGTTTATTATTATGTAGCTATAAGGAATATTGAAAGCATCACTGTAATATTTTATAAATTCCTGTGAAGACATGCCTCCTAAGACAATATCCATTTGAATATTTCCTAAATCAGTTCGCCAATTCAAATAAAATCATGTAAATCATGTTTTACATGTAAACCTACGAGAAATTTAAATATATTTCAATTACCGTTATAAAAAGCTCACTTATTTCAGACTGTTTATAAATTTTTGAGAAAGCATTTTTGAGTAGTTTACATTCTGTTTGTTCTGTCGATTTACTATCAAGAAACAGGTCGCTAAAATCAATTAATTCCTCAGGAAGAAATCTACACAACAAAAAGGTTATACCATAATTCGATCTACCGACTATTCCTCACCGTAAGGAAGGTGAAGGAAAAATAAAGCGATTCTTTTATTTACCTTGATTAGAATCTTGCCAACTACATAACATTTTTATAAAAGAATCTTACTAACGACATAACGTTGAAGAACATCACGAACTGCATTCCTACGCAGACGAATCGTAAATAAAACACCAAGGTTGCTCCTCTCAAAGTCAACATTGCTCAAATTATTTATTATTCATTCAAGGGGTAATGTTATTTTATCCTTAAAAATTAGTTTCGTAATAGTAATTTTACCATCAACTACTTTATCACGGTAGTTTGTATCTTTGTCATCCGTTTTGAATAAGACATTAGAATGAACATCTCTTCTCGAAGTCAGAGAATGTTTCACTCCATGAATTACCTTCTTATAATTTTCACAAAATCTATGCACATGTTCGAGTCGGATAGCAGCACTAAATTTCCCATTAGCTGTCTTAATTAAAACAACGAGTCAATAAGACTATCTTTGCATTTAAATTGTTATAGGAAGTTTGCCAGGTCAGGGCAGCTAAAATCTGGATTAATATCACTCATATTTCGCTTGTGAAACTTCAGCACCTCTTTCCAAGACTCACACCAGAGAGCGTCTGAAGTGAGCCCTTGAAGTGAAGTGAGCCTTTTGCTCCTCATTGTAAGATTTCATCATGTTAGAGCGCTAACGAACAAAGCGAGCGGGGGGAATACGAAATGCAGTACAATAGGTTAGAGCTTAATCATACGACATAAATGATTGACACACCCGGCAGAGAAATAAATACTAGTCCGATGAAAAATAGATTGTGTCGGCAAGAAATATGGCGCTCGTCCAGGCAAGACGTGCGTTGGAGACGGCCCGAAGAATTGGAGCCGCTATCGTATCTCCAGGCGAAAACCCTCGCGCCTTCCGTTTACGCTCCTAGGTAAAGGTTAATAATATTTAGTAACTAAGAAGTATGAGCTTATGTATTTCTGCTGTAGTTAAAATTTTTCAAATCCTCTTACGAGTTACACCGATCTGATTAAAGAAAGAAAGACTATAAACTAGCACCGATCTGATTAACACCTAAACGCCGAAATTAACACCCACCGATCTGATCTACAACTAAACACCGAAACTAACACACCTGAATTGACCTATAAACTAGTTAACCTATAAATAGATTACAATAGGCGCTATTATTTAACAGGAGGGAACGGATCACTTCAATGAGCTCCAGTCAAACAATTTTTACTGCTTACGCACGACAATACGACAAACATTGCGACTTACTGCTCTGATAGTGAAGCGAAGTATCTCCTTGTTGTGGTGAGGTGATGACGAGTGCGCACTCTTGTTCACAGGATGCTCAGTAGCCTCCCGTCATGTCGACAGTGGTGCCTCCACAAGGCACGGGTAGCTAAGTCGACGGACGGCGAAAAACGAAGCCGTACCGGATGGTGTGGTAGCGGAGAGTCAAAAGTCCTAAAGTTGATGTGCTGGCGGTGAGGGCTGAAGTTGGTCTGATGTGCTAGCGGTGAGGGCTGAAGTTGGTCTGATGTGCTAGCGGTGAGGGCTGAAGTTGGTCTGATGTGCTAGCGGTGAGGGCTGAAGTTGGTCTTATGTGCCAGCGGTGAGGGCTGAAGTTGGTCTCAATAAATTCGGCGCCCGAGATCTGACGTTGGCTCTGGCGAGAGTGGCTTGGAGGAAAAATCAGTGGCGGGAAAGAAATGTCGACAGTGGGAGTCGCTAGGTCGGTTGTAAGGGTATCATGATTGCAAGCTGTAGCAACTGAAGTGTTCATAATCGATAATAAAGCTTTGCTCCCATGTACCCCCATTAATAAAACTGACATTTTTTTGACACAAGCAAGGTGTGGATGCGAGCGAGCTACGGGAGTCCGGTTGGACCGCGCGAAAACTGATTTTCTTGGTCCATCGCACGCGCTAGCATATCATGGAGTTGCAACATGACGAAATCTTGCATCGTTTTATGCAGCCGAAAAGTTTTCAGGGGGGATTGCATCATGATGTAGGAGAGAAATGTGAAACGTAATAGAAATTTACAACTATATTTTAAAAATCATTTGACGCACTTCTAAGCGCACACTCATAATACATTTGGAAATCTTTTAGATCTAAATTTGCAGAGAAAGATTCCCATGTTGTATTTGTATAGATCAGTTTCTTCTAGTAAATTTTCAATAGTTGTAAAAAAAGAAGATTTTGGGAGATACTTCAACGTGTTATTATTATATATTTGTTTTGAAATGTTATTGGAAATCATTTTTCTTGATCTAAAACTTAAGATAGAAGCATTATATTTTAGGTATTTATATTAAGTCATAAAATAATTATGTAAAATGATGATATATTTTTGCATTTAAGTTAGTGTATGAGTTAATTTGTAAAAACATGGGCTTAGAGGCTTTTGAAGATGGCTCTTTTAATTGCTGAAATTCTCCAAAAAGGTCTAAACTGTTCCGCGAGGCCTATCTTTCTTACTACTAACAATGTTTCTAAATGCTAAATCTAAAAACACATGCCATGATATACAATGAGTTCAAGAAATAACTTTACAGAAAAAATCCAATGTTCAAGCCGACTAAAAAATCACAAAATTCTATTCTCTGCCCAGGCAGCAAAAAGTAAGCCGCTATCAGAACTGATCAGCCATGGAGGTCATTCGGCTTACTCCAACTTCCTTAAGAGTGTGCGGGTTATGGTGACCTTGCTTTTTCCCAAAAGACGATAGAAGTTGGTTTTTCTGAATATTTGAAGTTGCTACCACACACTGCGGTCTCTGAGATCTGCAGGATCTGATGCCAAGGCGCCATTAGGAGAAGAGTGGCATGATCTGATGCCAATGCGCCATTAGGAGAACAGCTGCAGGATCTAATGCCGAGGCGCCATCACGCCATCATGCCAAGGCGCCATCACGCCATCATGCCAAGGCGCCATCACACCATCATGCCAAGGCGCCATCACGCCATCATGCCAAGGTGCCATCACGCCATCATGCCAAGGCACCATCACGCCATCATACCGTGGCACCACCACGCCATCACGCCTCATGCCAAAACGCCCCCACGTCATCATGCCAAGGCGCCACCACGAGCAACATCAGCGAGAGGCAGAAGGGCGCAGGGCAGGCAGGCCGGCATAAGCTCATCATTTATGCCCGCCGTGGGAGGGCCACGGAAGGGCAGGTCCCCTGGGGAGATTTGTCCTCGAGGTCAGACGTGCCCCTGCTGATCATTCCAAGATTGCCGCTTATGAGATCATGCAGAATCTGAAATTGATTCTTTTCTGTTTTTCGTGTGTAGAAACGAGAGGATATGAGCGATGGAAAAGTTAATTTAAGATTCGCTTTTCTGTCTTTCGTTTGCAGCAGCGAAGAGATATGAAACATAGAAAAACTAATTTCATATTCTTTTATCTGTCTTTCGTATGCAGCAACGAGAGAATATGTAAAATAGAGAAGTTCATTTTCGATTCATTTTTCTGTTTTTCGAATGCAACAAACAGAGGATTTGAAAGATGCAAACAAAATTTCATATTTTTCCCCATTTTTTGTACGCAGCAACGACGGGAATCTTTGAATTAGAGAACTAAATAGTCAAACAAAAATTTGGGAAAATAAAAAATGTGTTCAGATTTTAAAAATAGAGCAACGGCTCCCTCAAATTTAAAATTAAAAGTAACATTGTTATTGCGCCTTAAGCTAAGAGATTTGATTTAAAAGCTTCGAGTTATTTACTTTAAGCTTTTAATGTTTAAGACAAGTAGTTAATATTTCTTTATGAAAATAAAATAATTTAGACCACTGTGGTGCTTATTTCCCTGGCAAATAGAGGTTGGGAAGAGATGCAGCTCGAGATTATTAACATGTCTCCAAAACGGAGAAATACTTGATAGTGGTGGGAAAAGTAAAGTCACCGATTTTTAGGCACGAAATCGAAATGAAAAGTGAAGTGAACACGAAGTTGTCAAATCAAAGCCTTTGACACTAAAATTTTAAGATGCAAAACCTAAACGATCGTCACAAACGATACTAAACGATGCAAAGATGATTGTCAGAGCACAAAGATAATTGTTGTAATTCAAACTTAAGCCAATACGACTTTTGAAGACAACACCTTTGTCGCTCCAATTAGTGCGTGTGCAACAACAACAAACCGGACGGATTTGTTGCAGCCTGCTTCGGCCTTGTGTGCTCAGCAGATTCACTTGAACACACGTTCTGGTAACACACCCGTGCAAGTCAAACGCGAAAAATTAGCCTTATTTAGTGCTTAGTGATCGTCTGAGGATCACTGAGAGGCTATGCTCTTTTAACATGGGTGACCCTCCGGTGCTCATTGAGAGGCCATACTATTTTAACATACGGGTGACCCTTGGTGGTCACAAGCTGAATTTTCATTACATCTTGATCAAAACAAAGTAAGGGACGATTCATTTAAAGCTCGATATTTTCATTATTGAATGCTAAAGTTAACTTTAATTCCAGTTGAACACCGAACTTCGGTTCAACACACACCAGTCCACGCGTATAACGATTATATCCTACCTAAAATACAACAGAATGAGAATGTTACATATCATTTAACTGGGTAGTACAAATTCGCGACAAAGTTCTTATTTTGTTCGTGCTATCCATGAACACCCGATACCAATGCATTGATTGAGCAATGCTCAAACATAAAATGAGTGACTTCGTAGATGCTATTGCTGATGGCGGTAACAGCTTCCGTTTAAACATGTGTGTAATCGAGGTAACTTCTCTCTGAAGTAACTCACTCATCGAGTTAGCAGCTTTATACCAGGCTATTTTTGCTCATTGGATTACATCAAAGTGATCTCCTTCTCGCACCGAAAAGATGCCCTGCCACAACGCCAGTCAGACATGAAGTTAGACTACGTTCGCGCATCTTAGCGATGTAGAGTGGCATGACATTTTTTTTCTTGTTAGAAGAACATTGCCAAGCCTTACTACGTCGCCTGTAAACCTTGACCCTCCTTGTACACACACTGGCCTCGGGTACGAAGACTTACTTGATGCTTATTTCTTGCTCTGGGTTCTTTTTCTTCGTAAGTCAGGTGATGTTTCTGCCAGAGACAGTTGAAGCAATGTTCCTAGAGTTCTTGAAATGTGGTATCTCTTTGTATTTTCCCTTTCATGGCTGTTAAAGGAACATGTTCCAGTTCTAAAACGCAGCTCATTTGAATGGCTTTGCAAGAGGCATCATTCTCCTGCACCCCGTTAATGGAACCCTTTAGAATAAGAATAAAGTATTTTCACAATGAACAAAATACTCATTGGATTTTTGATAAACCCTCCCATTACCTGCAAAGTAACCAGTTTGATCATTTTAACATATATAGGAGAAACTACAGAGCAATTTATGAAGGAATTAAATTCTTTGTAGAATTGAATTTCGATTCTTCATGGGTCAAAGTTCACGTTCAGCCTAGAACCCAAATGACGTGCTGTTGAGACTGGAGATGTGATGCTCTTGTGCTGATGAGACAGGATATGTGATGTTGCTATTGTGCTGTTGCGACTGGAGACGTGATGTTGCTATTGTGCTGTTGAGACTGGAGACGTGATGTTTCTATTGTGCTGTTGAGACTAGAAATGTGATGTTGCTATCGAGCTGTTGAGACTGGATGTGTGATGTTGCTATTGTGCTGTATAGACTGGAGATGTGATGTTGCCACTGTGATGTTGAGACGAGATGTGTTGTTGCTAATGTGTTGTTGAGACGAGATGTGTTGTTGCTATTGTGCTGTTGAGACTAGAGATGTGATGTTGCCATCGAGCTGTTGAGACTGGATGTGTGATGTTGCTATTGTGCTGTTGAGACTGGAGATGTGATGTTGCTATTGTGCTGTTGAGACTGGAGATGCGCTGTTGCTCTTGTGCTGTTGTGATGGCATAATACTACTCCAGTATTTTTGGACAATTGGTAGCAGAAGGTTAGTGCCAACATGGTAGCACAAATGTAGCTGTCACAGCCTGCAAAATCTGAAGGTTTTTATCTCTGCTGATGTAAGTATAACTTTTAACGTGTGCTGTAAAGTTCCATGTTATGAAGCGCAGTGCAAAACGTGACAAGCGCGAAAAAAAAATATCATCGTATTGTTCCGTTTTAAGCTGCATGGTAAAGCTGTATGTTTCATATGCCAGGGATTTCTTAGCTCGATGTCTAAAATAGCTTGTAATCCTGGATTAGTAAGGGTGCCAGCAATGCACAATTAGAATGAAAATACATGTAAAAAAGAATACGGAAAAGTCGTGACCCTTCACATGTCAGCTGTGAGATTACTTTCAGTTACAGCATTGGGGAAGAAATTCACCGTGTTAAACGGGTAGAGTTTTACAATGTACTTGATTTCGAAAACTATCGTTCGATGAAGTTGTCTGCAGTAAGCGATGAAACTTCAGCGATTGCAGCATGTAGGAGTAAATCTATTTTAGCTTCTGCTAAAATATGTTCATGAACGACAATATGCTCAATGTAAGTTCATCCCTGCGAAAATCCCAGTAGCTTAGTTTCATGAAAGAAATCTTAAGCTTCAACATTTTATATAGAAAGTTTAACAATTTTGACGTTATCTTTGCAAAAGTGCTTGCAATTTTCAGGAGAGCGAAAATTTAAAGAAAACTTATCTGCTTACCTACTCTGAAAATTAACTCAAATTCATACACGAGGCTGTCTAGAGAAGTCCATACCCCAAAGAGCAATAATTTTCCCCAGGCGTAGCGCATTTTTGAGCATAAGTTACGAAGTTGAAAAACTCATCTACAAACAAACAATGCTCCTCTCAAAATTTGGCGAGTGCATTATGAGAAGGACTTACAGTTGGCCCCCATTCTTTGTGAAGGCTCTAACTTCATTGTTAACGCAACTTTATGACCCCAGCAGGCCTGAGAGGAGAGATTTTCTAGCCATTGGAAAAGTGGAGAGCCACACACGAAAAGCAACACTGTAAATTCTGACACTGGAGGAGGTCTTCATCTGCAGAGCGAGATAAAAAAAGCACAAAAGAAAAGAAAATCTTCTATGCTGACAGCTGTAATATTAAAATCGCGTCCGAATTAAAAAGTAAATCAGCCTTATACCCTAAAAGAAGAATTGAGGAAACAAATGTGAGCTTAATTAAAGAGTTGAAGAGTTCCTTCTTCTAACCTCGTACGTCATTCGCTTCCGTTTTCTACAACCACTTGAACAGCTGCACATACTCTGGAGAAAATACTGCATTAACGAACCAGGGATTGAACAGCAGGCGATCATGTCCATAGTGCCATGCTGAGCCTCTCGCGCCAGTGAGTAGAAGTGGAAGCGGCGCCAATAAAAACAATAAGAAAACGATAGCCACATACCCAATCGTCAACCGTTTGTCTGACGCAAAATACCTTTCATATTGTTCCTCACACAACATAATCTTTTTCTTACATGCATACTTATACCAGGCTTCTCATCATTACGGGAGGGTAGCGACAGCAGGCCACAATCAATCACCCCTGGTTATTAGGAGGCGAGAAAGGCAGCACTGGCAGCACCAGAACTACCAGGATCAGTAGCAGCCCAGTTCAACCATTTTCCACAGCCATAGCTGGTTTACCCCGACCGCTTCATTGAGTGCAGCCCCTCCCCCCGCACAATACAGGTCAACCCCATCGCACGCGGGCAGGCGTCCAGTGAAAGCGTGAAAAAAATTAAAATTACCTCCTCATACACTGCTTCCCCTCACTTCTGTTCGCAGTCATCCCTCTCGCCACGTCCACAGTCAGACTCCTCTCATACAAAGCACGTTTCACCCAATCCATTCATCTCATCCGTGGCATACCTCGCACTCTAATCCCACTCACTTGTGATGTATAAGTGTTTTTTACCAGCCGCTCAACATTCATAATTTCATTCTTTCAACACGCCCAAACCATCCAAGCACTCTTTTCTCCCCCCCCCCTGCTCATCCTTTTGACAACACCCGTCTGCCCCCTAACCAACTCATTCCTGATTCAATCTCTTCTTGTTACTCCATTCATGATCCTCAAACACTTCATCTCAAACACATCCATCTTCCCCCTCTCAGCTGCTCTCAAACCCCAAGACTCTGCAGTCATGCTCAAACTCCTGCACTCAAAAAATTTCCTCATTACACCCAATATCTTGCAGCCTTCACTCACTCAATGCCTAACTTCTATACTTCCATATTATCCTTCACAGCCACGTCCGACCCGAGGTACCTAAAATGTTCTACCTCCTCTAACACTTCACCATTCATCCACACATCCAATGTTCCAAGCACTCCACCTCTTGAACATATCATGACCTTACTTTTATTCACCTTTATCCTCAAATTACGCCTTTCGCACACTCTACCAAACTCTGCAACCAGTCTCCGCAGTTTTTTCTCTGAATCAGCCACAAGCGCTGTATCATCTGCAAACAACAGCTGACACACTTCCCAATTCATACCATTTTGTCCCACCAACTGCGCACCTTTTCTCAACACTCTGGCATTCACTTCTCTCACTCCCTCCATAAACAAATCAACTGAGAACCAATCACTTACATCATTCGCTACTCTCCCACATGCTCTGCTATCAATTTAGAAACTCATGATCGCATTCAACGCCTCACGGTCCAACCTGTCATGCGGCTTCTTCTGGTCCATAAATGCCCAATTTACATCTTTTCCTTTTGCCAAGTATTTCTCATTCACCTGCCTCACAGCAAACATTTGATCCACACAACCTCTACCAATTCTAAAACCACATTGTTCATCAGCAAGCACACCATCCATCATTACTCTCACTCTTCCACACAGCATTCCAACGACACTCAGTAGACTTATACCTCTGGAATAAGTAGACTCATCCCTGTAACCTTTCCCCTTATACAACGGAACTACACACACGCAACTCCAATCTACAGCCACTTTACTAGCCTCAAAACACACATTAAACAAATGTGTTAACCATTCTACCACCGCATTTCCTCCTTTCTTTAGACATTCAACCGTGCAGCCATTCATACCTGGAGCTTTCCCATTTTTCATCTTCAATGCACCGTTCACTTCTTCACATCTTATTCGACTGCTAGTCACTTCTCCAAACACAAGCATTCAAATATCACTTACAACAGCTACGACTCCCGCAACCCTATCATCCTTCCGTTCAGCAGTTCCTCAAAATGCTCCGCCCATCTCTTCCTCGCAGCACATCACATCTCTCCACTAGCAGCCTGCCATTTGCATCCTTCACTCGTGCCTCACTCTCCACCTGTCCTTGCCTAATTCTCGTCACTTCCTTTCAGAAAACATCCTTTCTCTCCCTGAAGTCCTTTCTTAACTTCCTTCCTCACTCCTCATCCGCTGCCCTCTTTGCTCTCCTAACCATTCTTTGTACTTCTTTCTTCCTCTCCCTAAACTCTTCGAAATTTTGCTGGCTGCCTCTTTGCAGCTCCCTTTCGAACGTCCCCCGTTTTCTTCCCACAGCCGCTCCTACATCTCCGTTCCACTATTCACTCCAATTTCTAATCCCCCCTCCAACCTTCCTTACCCCACACACTTCCCTTGCACATTTTTCCACCGCTTCTTTAAATGGCTTCTATTCCCCTTCCACTCCACCAACCTCACTTACCTTCACCCTCTCATACTCTGTATACTTTCACCTTCTGATACTCCAACTCACGCTCAGATTCATGCAACTTGTTTACACTTAACACCTCCCTTCCACTCCTTTTCCCACCTCCCCACTCACCACTTACTCTAAGCTTTCCTTCTACCAAGTAATGATCCGATATATCATTCATCTCACCACGGAATACATGCACGTCAAGCAAACGACCAATCACTCCCCTGCTTATCAAAATATAATCCATCAATGCCCTCTACACAATCACACCTCCATTCACCCTCACATATGTATACTTGTTTATGCTCTTTATCTCAAACATACCATTCCCAATCACTTAGTCACTCTCTACACAGAATTCCATCAAGTATTCACCACTCTCATTCACCCCAGCAACTTCCTACCCGCCAACGACACCATCAACCACCTCATCACCCACTCTCGCATTCAGGTTCCCCATCACCACAACTTTACAACCATTCCCCACTCTTGCAACACACTCGGACAACTTCTCCCAAAACTCCTCTCCTCCCCACTCCTACGACTTTCGCATGCTCTACATCCTAAAACACTTCACCATAAATCCTCACATCTAATGTTCCAAACACTTCACCTCTTGAACATCTCATCACCTTACTTTTATTTACATTTAAGTAAATATGGTCCATATGCGCTCACAAACACCCATGACTCTATCCCCCATTTTACTCGCACCCCCATTATTCTTGCTCACGCCTCACCCCATTCAATCACTTTCTCTCTGATTCTTTCACTCAATTATATAGCCACACCCTCTCTTGCATGTCCCGCACGCAACCCAAATATTCTTCCACACACACACTCCCAAACATCAACTCCCCATTACCTTTGAACTTCGTCTCACTCAGGGCTAACACATCCATTTTCCGACTCATCATCCTTCTCCCAATCTCTTCTTTCTTATTATCAGTCGCTCTACTTCCACACCTTCTTACATTCATAGATCCTATTATTAGGGTTTGAGGGGTCTTTCGACCCCTCTCATCCCCTTCATTGGCCTGCTGCCTCTTACTGCTTCATAAAATCGGAGTTTTTTTCCCTTCTTGGTCATTGACTTCGGTGTGCGTGCAACGAATTAAAACGATCCATCCTTGCATTGACTGCTCTTTAGCCCGTGATGCTTATCGTTTTATTACCGAATGTCTTATATGGCAATTACAAGACGCACGGTCATGCTTGTTGACGCACCATTAACCAAATTTTCATTTCACCAATGAGATTTTCTTTTTAAACTTACATCTGAAATAAAGCCTGTCTAACTTAGTGATCAAAATCATTTGAGTAAAATCTTGATAGCCATATTTCCTTACGTTCTCATTGTACAACTATGCATTTTGTTGGCTTCTTATGGAAAGCTCCAAAAATGATTCGGTTTTAAAATTAATTATTTAAACTTTTGATGAAATTAGTACAAAAATTTTTAATTTCATTTCCCATTTTGACACGATATAAAACTCATTAATTCTCGTTTTATATTGCATGATAAAAAGTCAACGTTTCATCATTGACAAATTTCGCTTGTTTTAGTTATTTCTTGACATGCACTTGCTCATTGTATTTAGTAATTATTCAGAAATCAATGATTAAATATATACTTAAATAATTAATTTTTGATTAACGTATGGCTTGTTATGTCAACATTTTTGGGATGTGACTGGTTCGAGAAACGCCTGTCCCATAACCATGAAATATTTGAAAAGAGGAGAGATTTTATTATTATTAATAAATTTGTCAACATCGAGATTTCCCTGATTTTTGTTGTACGTAGCTTTGGCTCAACAAATGTTTGAATTATTTCTAGTTCAAATTTGGCAAAATCATTAGTAGTAAATTTGTCAACATCGAGTTTGCCCTGATTTTGTGTTGTACGTAGCTTTGGCTCATTGAATGTGTGAATTATTTCCGATCTAAATTTGACGATAATTGAAGTAACCCATAGCCAAAATGTTAGACGTTTAAGGAAGTTCTGATGATTCATGCAAGCTGCTCCTAAGTTTATCCCACAAATTTTCGACAGGGCAGGAGATTTACTTGAATTTCTTTTCACTTCCCAAAAATAAATCTTTGGCAATTTTGGTTCTGCGGATGCGAGCAAAGTCCTCGTCAAAATTATTCTGTTAGCATTAGAGGAATTAGACACAATTATTGTAAATTTTTTGTCAAGAACTATATAGTAGAGAGCGCTTTGGATTCATTTTACCACACGGAGTCGCAAATTCATGTCCATCCCAATCCACAGCCTTCAGAAGCCATGATAGTTAACTTCGATGAAACTCAGGTTTACCATTAAAAGCGAACCATGATACAACAAAATACACAACACTCGTACTGCCCTCGACAGTCTGGTCTTGATATTTCCTGTCAAACAACAGAAGTAGTTAGCTATCTTGGGCCTACGCTAATGGTTCCTCACGGGCTCACCAATGCGGATATTCATTTTTTTTACTCGTAGAAACCATTTCTACGCAGTTCTCGTAGAAACCATTTTCGAACACTCAAAAACATGTCTAGTGACGCACCTGAAACATCGATGAGCACCGGTTTTTCTTCAAACGAAATCGTTTTTTATTGCTCAAGAAGAAGGGTTCAAGAGCAACACTTGCCTAAAGGTATACTAAATATAGGTAAAATTTTTCTGTTGTACACAGTTTTAGAAAACTTAGCTTAAGGGGACGGTTCGGAGTAAAGAAGAAGTCTGTTAGTTCTTGATAGAGTTTTCTGAGATATTAACCATAAGTGTAAAATGTTAGGAGTATTTATTTTACTTGTGTGGTTTTTCTGTAAATTTTTAAAAAATATGATTTAATTAAAATTGCATGAAAAAATAGGTGTTGCGGAAAATGATTCGTCTCCTACAATTTTTAACTTAAAGAACTGAAAAATGTTCTCTAGATATCTAATTGTCTTGTCTAGAGATCCGGTGCAAAAGTTTTTCTATGTTTCGATTTTTTGAATTTTAGGAATCTTTTTCTCAAAAACCAACTAGTTTTTCGTTTATTGAAGTTTTTACTGCTAATTTTTCACATGAATTGGAATTAAAAAATTATTTTGCACCGGATCTCTAGATCTTTTTAAACACTATTGATTGATATGTTTGCCATCCCTGTAACTTCAATACTGTGGGAGAAGAATCATTTCAAAGACCAAAAAGGTGAGTTTTCAGGAGAGCCATTTTTCTAAAGTTCGTTTTTTCTCTTTTCTAATTTTTGAACTGAGTCTTCTTTGAATAAACGCCACTGCTTTTGTAGCTCTATTTAAGTTCTATCGATTGATTTATCAGCAATACCTGTAACTTTAAAACTGTGAAAGAAGGATCCATATCAACAGTCAATGAATGCAAGTTTCAGAACAGCGTTGTTTTTAGATATTTTTTTCTTCATCACAAACAATTTTTTTTTAAATCAACTCAATTGGTTTGAAGCTCTTTTATAGCCCTTTCGATTGATATATTTGCCATTCCTGTAGCTTCAAAACTCCGGGAGGCGATTACATGTTTACACAGCAAGCTAATTTGCATATGACTCAGCAGCCGGACTCAAAACAAACACTCAGTTACACCATCATAGTTTATCACTGAGTTATAGAATCTTTCGTTTGAATACAAAAGCATTTCAAGCAAGATCATGAATGGACTCTCTTGCTATTCTCGTCGAGGAACACTCAAAACTGACTCGTAATAAGGCGGGGAAGGAGGATGTCACCCATCCACTGACGCGCCCCAAGGTCACGCTAGTGCGCGTCGTCTACCCCGTCTAGGAGACGAACCAATAGATGTACTTGAGAGCTAATTATATCGTTGGATGCGCAAGAAAATTCTATATGTAAAGAGTTTATGAATCGAAAACCTACCATTATCCGGAAGTTGACCCAAACCGTGTCCTTAGGCTTCTCCAGCCAAAGCCAAGTGTTCCCTAGAAAGGAAAAATATTACGAGTGGATTTTCCACTTTTTGAAAATCAAAGTAATCTTATTGTATCCTAAGGTGAATATCTGTGCAATGAATTTAAATTTTTTTTATTTTGTACAAATTTAGGTCTGATATGGTACTTAAAACATGTGGTTTGACCCTTACAGTGTGTTCCACACGAATTTCTTCCTAAAAAATAATATTCAAAAACACTGAATGGAAAAAGAACTCATGGCTGAAACAAATAGGAGACTTACTCTAACCAGGCAATGTATTTTGTAGCCTGGTCTCTATTTGGTGTCTTTGCAAACACTAAACACATTTTGGTTAATAAGTCGCTATATTTTTTCTGTTCATAGCACCAAAAAATGACGTATTCAAATCTAAGACGTACAGAGCAAATTTCAAAAATCCCACCAATTTTCTGAAAATTGAAGGAACTTGAGCGTTTAAAAGCAAGCGTTTTAAAATCTTTCCCCTGTTTCGAAATTTGCAATACATACCTCAAGACTTTTCGTGTTCAGTCTCAAAAGCCTATGTCACGTAATCACGAAGATTACAATAGCAGGGAGCTCGAGAGCTCATTACAGAAGGCTACCAACAGAAGTCCAAGCAAAAGCATGCGATTTGTGAACCAATTTAAAACATTAATGTTAGGAATAAGTGAAATCCAATGGATTGTTTCACTATAAATTCGTGAACATTTGTTTTCTTTATTTCATGCATTCTTTCTTTCTTTCAGTCTTTCTTATTTTTTTATTTCTGTTGTTGTTTCTTTTCTTTCTCTCTTTTATTCGAAACGCTTCCCGAGACGGTTCCTGGAGGGACAGCAGCCTTCCCTTTTGTGAGGGAATATTTAGCATAAGATTTGGCGAGACTGGCGTCGTGGCCAGGACCGGCCTAACATTTCCAGGCGAGCTTCCGTGCAAGTCGGCCTGAGGCAGTGGCGCGCTTGTGCCCTTGCATTGTGTAGATGTGCCTTTTATTATGGGTCTTCATTGCAAACGAAATAATAATATAAGAAAATAGGCCCTGATTTTCTCTGAATATGCCATATCGTGTAGATGTGTCACGCCTTGTGTACATATACATTATACCGTATGAATATGATGGGTAAAAAGAACAACCAACTACTTGCAAAAATATTTATTGGAGAACATTTCAAAATTCACAGATTTCACCATCAGGTATGAAAATGTATGAATTCTGTTTGCTAGTAATTGTCTTCATCATAACGCATTTTTTAAATTTTGAAAGTGAGATTACGCTATAAGAATCGTCCAATTAGTGTTATTCTGTGTGATTACATTGGATGAGTATTTTCGTCTACGGCGAAATCTTGTAACGTCATTAGAAATTTTATTTATGGTGTAATAATATTCAAATACATTTACTTGTGACTACAGCAAATATTTGTGCTCAGTGAATACTTTTTAAAAACGTACGGGGTTGCATCCCTGCATAACGTGAGCATCGCGCTTCTTTATTGCGCCAGCGCATTGCGCTTGTGCGCTCACACTACGTTATCACATTGCGTGTGTGTGCCCACATTGCATCATCACATTGCGTGCGTGAAGTCATCACATTACAGAAGCACGTCTCCGTATTCACGGTTTACGAGTCTCCATCTCGGCCTCACGTCCACATGACCCCCGTGTCCTGGTCGTCAAACTTATGCTGTGACGAGCGAGACGCAACTACGTGTAGTACATGGAAAAATGAACGTGCATATTTGACACTCAAGACAGTTCAATCAAATTCGAAAAGAGTGTTAGCCATATATGTTTATTTTAATTTCTAATTGCTTCGCTGTTTTTGGAGTATGCTCACAGGGAACGAAAAAAATGAGAGTTGTACGCTGTATAAACTGGGCGATCTAATTTTTCTAAATATTCACAGTTGATAGAACGAATTAAGTTTATTCGAATATTGGATTGCATCGTAGTTACTGTTGCATACAATCTTCAAATGAAATAACGAATGTATTCATTATAAAAATCATGGGACTAAAATTTTCACGAAGCTATCCTCTGTGATTAGAACGTATTAAATTTTTTCTGATTGTGAATGACGTCTCTATCATGTATCTTTATATAATAAAACGCCAGGTGTCTCCTTAAATAAATAGATATGTATTTAATTTGTATGTTTTTTGAGCATAATTTCTCCTTTGTAATTTCAATGGGCCATGTGTCTATACTTAGACTCAGTTGTTACTTGGTTGGTTGGTCCTTCTCTCTGACGCGCTCTTAATGACCGTACCTGGGATACGAATGGGTAATATTTGGATGGATGTATTTGTTTGTCATCCCCATCTGCAAGATTTATTTAAGTAAAATATGGAGTATTAATTTTTGACGGGCTTGTGTACACTAGTTGGTGCATGATAGAATTGAAGGATATAATGAATGTGGTCCATAATAAAAAGTGTACCAAGGAATTTTAGAAAAGAAAACGCCGGGATTAGGAAAAAGTGATTTTACGCTTATTTCAAATTGCATCGTCACTTTTACTTCACGACACAGAAACAGGGGCTCGTCCACCACTGTATGTAGTCACTGTGGCTCGTAGTCTCTGTAGTAAGACCGCCTGATTTCATGTGCACTTCATATTCATGGAAAGCCATCTCATTTTATGGGAACCTATGTATCAGTTGGAATTAGTGCTCACAGGGAGAAAAATGTAAAGTTTCGAGCTGGCAGTTAGATGGGCCTTATTTTAACTGAAATGGAATAGATTTTTTGCTTTGTTGAGAACCTTTATTTTTACCCCTGTCCTATTTATCATCACCTCTGATTTTTATTCAACTTTGTTCTCTTGTTTCATAAACTTCTTTCTTAACTTACTCTTTCTACAACCAGGGGATCTTGTGTAGGAGCACACCTTATGTATAGATTCCGCGTTCCCTCACCTGCGTTCCCTCAACTAAATGGTGTCTTCATTCTTACTCATTTTGAACACCTTTGTTGTTGTTAGGGAGACTGAAATAAACTTTTAATAAATTAATCAACCTTCCATCATGCGGATAAAAATTAGTCCCGGGTCTCTGTGTTTAAAAAAGAACAGAAAACGCCAAAGTAAATGAGTCGAGTAACCCATTCTTGGGTTGTTCCCAAGTCCCGTGCCGTCAAACCCCAGTCACGTACAGGCACAAACGCAACACATTTGCAATTATCAATATTTACTCCAAGCGCTAACACATTTATGCACTATCTCTTGGTACTGTCGTTTTAAAATGTGTAGCTTCATGATTTGACAGTTTTATTAACATTATTGTATGTATACGATCCAAGATCACCCCTTTTTTCTGCGCCGATCCAACGCTATACTATCCGATGAGGCTTTATCTATAGTTCTTGCTTGTGACTAGCATCAAGCATCGTGTTAGTTTAGAAACTAATTTCTATCCGTAAAAGGTGAAACTTTTTTATGATGAAATATAACTCGACGATCGATTGTGTTTAACGAGCGTGTACAATACATTGCGACTGAAAACTTCTTCATTGATCGCCCTATTATAACAATCAGGAAGTACAATTTTTTTTTTTTATTTGTAACCTTAGGAGTAGTAGGTGAGTGACGAACAAACCAAGTGAATGTAAGAGTTTTTCCTCTGTTCTCTTTCATACGTGTTCTCCGTTTGCTTTTATCACCGAAGAGCTGCTTTTTAGAGAAAATACAGCGGGTGACGATCAAGGATCGAACCAGGGTCTTCACGGCTTGAGATCTGACGCTTAACCTCTGCACGACGGAGAAGTCAAAAGTTGATAGTGGGTTCATTCATTAAATTTGAAATCTAATTAAACAAACCCTTAAATATTGATAGAGGTACCATTGCGATTGATATACCTCAAATTCCCAGAACTCGTACACCCAAAGCGTCTTTAAAATTATTCGTCGCATCACCTGAATCTTTTCCGTAAACATTCCAACACTCAGAGCAATACATGTCAGTTGCGTGTACAAAACACTGACATAATGCGTGACACTAACATCAGGCATTAACACAAGCATGGAGCTCTGAAGTCATCATTATGAATCGCTCAGTAGGGGGGGGATGTCTGGATATGTCTTGTGAAGCTCGGGCAAAATTTAAATATAACGACTTATTTTTTGCATCGTTATCTTCACTGCGTCCAATTTGGAAGGGAGAGGAAATATCACTTCTGGTTTTCCTGTGCAGCAGGAGATTTACTTAGTAATTCGGAAGCCAAAACGCTTTCCCGGAGGGAATCTATGCAAAATAATTTTTCGAGAGACATTCAGTATAAGCTGACCGGATATTACTTATGTTACTTAATGCAGTGCGATAATTTAATATTTTCACGATATTTCCACTAATTCAATGTACTTAATCCAGAGCTAATTTCATTTGAAAATTTAATCATTTCTAAATTCCTAATGCAGAGTGGTATTCATTATTAGATAATCTGAAACAAATCAAAAGGAAATATAAGATGGAAATTTACTCTAAACTTAATTCAGGGTGATATTTTCAAGTGATTTTTTAACGCAGAACGATAATTAATTTTTCATTAAATTCCGGCACAAAAATGTACAGAGAAAAAGTGGTCAAATCCCAGTAGTCTGTGTATTAATTTTCTTGCACGCAGATATAACAATTGTTATAAGCTGTTACTACGACAACATGAATTTAGTTTTAAGTCCCGGGTAAGAAATTACGCAACACCCATTTCCAAAGCTCGCTGGTGCATCAAAAGGAAAAACTGCATTCGAATACTATACATGATTGACATCCCTATGTTAGCGCTCAATCGATTTTTGCGATAAATGCTTACATAACTATGGATTATGTGTTAGGTTAAGCCTCCCTAACAGCAAAAATAGGCGTTTCAAAGAGTGGAAACAAAACTGGCGAACACGAGTTCGTCGTCGGACCAGGGAATATAAAAAGAATGAGTTGAAATGAGATAAAATTACACGAAAGCCTTTGGTTAGTTTCGTAGAGGAAACGAGATACACGTTAATTTTTGAAACTAAATGTGTGTCCTCATTTATAATTTTCTGCGGAGATTATTCTTTTTAGAGTCACAAAAAATTGCAATTTTTAGGTTAGAATTACTGCTTCAAGTTATAACTTTGATATTTAAAATTGAGACCTCTGTCACAGACGAACCTTTGTCAAGAGACCTTTGCTTGAGACCTCTGTCAAGTCAAGCACCAGATTTGTCTTCTCAAAATGCCTTCGTTTACTGCATTAACTTCTCATTTATGAGGGAAATTTTCTTGTGAGAAATGTGGTATTGCATTGCGTTTTTCCAGGAATTTATAATGGCCAAAATGTTTCCCTGCTTTGGCGTATTTATAATAAGATCACCTGATCAACATGAAAGCGACTTTCTTATTTCTATTACTTAATTACTCTTGCTCTCCCCAATGGTTTGTCTCTTGCACGAGAACCAAGATCGGGCATGATTGAAATTTCACTTCAAAATTAGGAGAGCTGTACTGATTTTATCACGATGTGGTCACTTTGAAGCTGGCGGTCGCACAAGCGTTAATATCTGAGATCTTCTGTCGGTGAGATGAGTTTCTGCGACGAATATTGTCCTTGGACCTCTGAGGGTTTGTTGGATGTCTTTCTGTACCTATACTTGTGTATCTCTACTAACGTACATTTCACTTCCTGGAAAAAGCATGGCGTTCGCTCAGGAACAGGTTTTGCTTCAATCTCTAATTAACTCACCTGTCTGTGGTTAACTCACCTACCCTTCTGAGTTTGAGTTAGGATAGAAAACTCAATTTCGTTTACTCTGGTGAATATTTGCCACAAATAATCAGAAAAAAAATACAAGCTCTGAAAATGTTTTCCCAAAATAACGATTATTTTCAGCTCTGATTTTTCTTAAAATAAATCGTCCTCAGGTGGAAAAATCAGCTACTTGAGTAGCTCTTCTGAAGAAGGCACTCCTACGGACTGAAGCTCTTCGAAAGCGCAACGTCTGGGCATGAAAACCTCTTAATTAACAAGGGTCTCCAACTAGCGCCATCTACTCTCCGACTTGGAGACGCCACAGTCGATCTTCTTTTCTCGCATTTCTATAAATTATGAATAAAGATGGCGCACTAAAATATACGCTTATGTTTTTAAAGGTAATAAACGCGCAGGATGGTTTTTACACGTAAAAAATAAACAGCGTGAGAAATTAGGCGTAATCTTCTGTTTTAGTAAATAGAAAGGCAAAATGAAACGGAACAGATCATTGTATGATATCAAAAAGGAACGGTTTGGAAAGCTATTATCATCAAACGCGAACAGATTCCAAAACAAATTTTCAAAATTAAAGTCTCCGAAATGAAGTGAGAAGAAAAAGCCCTGAAATGAAGCAAAACAAGTAAACTTTAAGAATGATATAGCAAAAGATGTAGGGGATATGAACCCTGATGATCATAGGGAGATACCCTGGCTTAGAAGATTAGAACATAAGCAAAGCATGTAAAACTTTGGGATCTGAACTGCTCGGTGAATGTTTGGATAGTGTAAAATGACTAAAATTGGCTTCAAAATCACATTAGTCTGCATGGTACCTAACAGCTGGTTAGGTTGGGCAGGTTTACCACGCCCCTGCTCGAACATTGACTCTTATGTGCTTCATCACCATAGGCGGAAGAGCACGTCAGGTCATACCGACATACCCCGATGCACAGCGAGCACAGCAATATTTATAGCACGAAGACAACGACAAATGGAGGCTAATCTTTGAAGGATGAAAAAACGATGTTGAATTATTAATCAAGGCAATGTGAAATTTGCGACTCGCAAAGTAACAGGGAAGCATGTTCGATATTTTCAACGTAATTTTTCAGAGTAGGATCAAATGTAGGAAAATAATAAATATATTGATTGATAGACGAACTTGTTAGAGATGGTGTAGGTGAAACAAATTTTTTGACTCAAAATGTTTTATTTTTTTCGTGTAAACTGAAAAAAACCATTCATTTCACAATACGAACATTAACATACGGTCGATGAAGTTACGGGAGACGACCGCCCTGAAATTGACGAATCAAGGAAATGACTGTAACGTTCTTTCTATGGAATTTAGATCTATGAAAATTGGTATACAAATGTATATTTGAAAATAAATAGGAGTCGTCTCTATAACTTTTTCCCTCTTTCGACACAATTTTGGAGACAATGGGGGAAAGGTGGGGGAAAAGTGCAAACTTTTCAAGAGACGACTTCTCAAAAAGTACTTATTGTAGAACAATGACTAAGGTGTCATTGGATGCGCAATAAGTTGCTGCATAGAGTCTTAGGATGACGTTGAATTTCACAATAGTTTAGCTATCATCAAATTTTAAAAAAAATTTTAATAAGTCATCATTTTTTACAATAATTTTTTAATGAAATAAAAAAAAATTATGAATTGAAAAATCTTATGTCTTTAGATAGAGCATCTCTATGCGCATCTAATGATACCTAAATCATTGCCCTACAATAAAAACCCTCAGAGAAAATAGATTTTCAAAAATGATTTACCGCCCTTCCATTTTCACCCATTTCCTCCCATTATCTCCGTAATTATGGAAAAAATGGGAAAAAGTTATGTAAACGACCCTTGTTCATTTCTAAAAATACAAATTCTTGTCAATTTTCATAGATCTTGATTCTATAGAAAGAACATTTCAATCATTTTGTAAAAATTACCTAATGTCTTCAAATTTGTAATTACTTCCAAAAACATTTCCTATGTAACTCAGAAATAATCGCGAATATCAACGTAATTCTTCGACTCTTTATGCAGCAAATTATTGCGCATCCAATGATACCTAAATCATTGCTCTACGATAAGTAGTTTTGAGAAGATGTCTCCTGAAAAGGACACACTTTTCCCAACCCTTTCCTCTATTTTCATCCAAATTATGTCGAGAGTGGGAAAAAGTTATGGAGACGACCCCTATTTACTTCCAAAAATACATACGTAAGCCAATTTTCATTGATCTGTATCCAATACAGCGAACGTTACAGTCATTTTCTTGATTCTGGGTAGACGTCTCCCTTAAATGTGTTACAAAACTTTCTCATAATCACGGGAGGGTGGGGTTTTATGCAATTTGAGTCAAAAAGAATAGGCAATTATAACTAGAGCTGCATCCGGTATAAAGATTCTTAGCGAACGACATAATTTTTTCATGTTCGACGTTTTCAAGGAATTCTGCAATTAAAAAAGCAGTGTTTTATCTTCGCCTAATTCCTTCATGAATTTAATGATAGTTTGCTTACAACTGCGATACCTGACGAACTAACTTCTTTGGAACTCAACACAAAATAAAGAAAACGTGTCAATTTGTGTAGCTATCAAAACAATTTCATTGGAGTCGAAATGGCAGTCGGTAAGGCATTTAGTTTCTAAAAACACATAGATATATGGACGAAGGTCGAGCGAAAGGGTTCACCAATGACTCACAATAATTTGAAGTTGTTACTCTCGTCTATGTGGGGAAAACTTTGTGGTTCTCTGGGGGGAGGTTCTACAGTACAGCAGCTCACGTCAGTAGTCACATCTTCATTCGGTTTTGAAATAATCTTCATGAATAATATTACCTAAAAATACCGTTGACGTTTAAACTTATTTACATATTTATTTGTACGGTGTCAGTTTCTTCCGTCTCTCAGTCGCGCTAATAAGGATGCTTAATGACCGTATCTGTGATACGAGTTTCATCGGTGCACAAGTACAAAAATGTTTCAATTGCGGGTTCTATTAGGATGGATATATTTGTTTGAAATTCACAACTGAAAAATTTATTCGAGGAAAGTACTGAATTCCGCCATTTTTGACAGGCCTTGTCTACAATTTTTATTTAACTACGTTAAATTTGTTTTATACTTAACCCTCGAAGTGTCTTTTGACTCGAAGAGTGTTAAAAACCTGCGTCAAAAAAGGTTGCACATCGAAATACTTCTTTGTTTCTCATTTGCTTTTCTGACCTATTTGTTTATTTTTACCGTTCGTTTCTATTGTCCATATTTTTCTAGCATTTGCTCGAGTCCCTTCGTGATTGCACGATGGTCAGACCTCTCTTTAAGGTAACGTTTTGACCTGCGGCCATACTGCTTCATCGCGACTAATCTAGCTTTGACAAATTGAAGCAAATGTAAGCGCTCCAGCCACGGCTCGCGATTCGGTGGTGTCCTATACATACATACCTGCAGTGTATGAAATTATTGCCCTTATGAGCAGTACAGTCTCTCGTCTGTGGTTTTGTCACTCCTCTACGGCATCACGTTGCTAACTGCCTTGTCATTTTAGTACATTAAAACTTTAACTCCGATGTGAGCCACCGGTGGTACACGGAGGGAATTTTCACAATGCTACTGACACACCCTTGAAAATTCCCATATGAGTATGGCAGTCACATATACTCGATTTCTATAAATCCTTAATAAAAACTAAATGATGGCACAATCCTTTTAATGATTGGTATTTTCAACATTGCTTACTACAACTGGCTTTATATCTGATCTGAACATTCAACTTAAATTTTCAACTTCGCCTGTTATATCTCGCAGTGAGCCTTGCAAGGCAGGCGCCGCCGGATGTCTTAGTTTCACTTGGGTTTCGCATGTCTTGGAGCTGGAAGAGCCATAAACGGCCGGAGCTCTGACCGACGCAAGTCCTTTGTGGTGTCTTGCCTTTGCGAAGTTTACGAGCCCCGGAAAGTCTTTGTTTGACTTCCGGGCACGACTAGTTATAAGGAAGATCTGTCACCGATGGAATTAGTACATTATTAGGAGCGTTGCTGTGCGTACACTTATCCTTCACCCGAGTTTGCCGCTTAGGGAACTGAAGTGAAGTTAAAGCTTCTGCTACAATACCTCTCGTAGTACCAAAAGTACGACACTACAAATTGGCGACGAAGACTTCGAATCTCTGAAGTGAATTTGAACCTTACAAGTGCTCTGAAACCAAGATGGCGTATTCTACATTTAGCTGTCCTCCATTCGACATTGAAGAGAAAACAGTGTGTGAATTTCTACAACGTTTAAACGTACAGTGTGCAGACGCTCTTCAGAAGGCGGGAAACAATCGCAGTAAGAAAGCTAGTATTTTACTTAAAGCCTTGCCTGTAAACATCATTACTGATCTACAACGAAGAATTAAACCTACGTTACTCCCTGATGCTACGTATGATGAACTAGAAGAAAAGTAATACAGCAATTTGAAATCAAGAAATCCATTGTTGGCGCATCAGTTACATTTTTAAACAGAAAGCAGGTGTTAATGAATTCATAGAAAGTTTTGCTAAAACGTTAAATAACTTAGCATCTGCGTGCAACTACGAAAATTGCTGTCGTGATCGTCTGTTGAGAGATGCTTTCGTGGCAGGTCTTCGTTCATCGCAAATTCTCAGTGCAGTTCTACAGAAGTGTGACGGAAAAACATTCAACGAATGTGTTGAACATGCAAAACTCATCGAACAGTTAAGTTCCGATGCGCAAGATATTATTCGTGAGGATTCATCTTCATCGTTTTTCACAACAGAAAAATTACAGCCGAACTACACATGCATCCGTTGCGGAGCTAAGCAAAAGCATCTTGCAAAGAATTGCTATGCATTGAAACTGAAGTGTAACACATGTGGGAAGACAGGCCACATTTCTAAAGTTTGCAAATCTACGACGGCAGCACGGCCTTCTCCGGCGGAGCCTACACGAAGGAAGCCTACACGAAGGGAACCTACACGAAGGGGACCTACAGGAAGAGAAATAGACGCAGCTCGCACTTACATAGTGCAGCCGGAAAGAAGTGATTATCATTGCAACGTCGGAAAAGAAGATGGGTCAATGAAGAGTTCACGTGAACCTCCACAGCGGAAGAACGAAGTTGTTCTTCAAAACCCTAGGAACGACAACAGTGACGGTAATTTCTCTGATAATCACTTGAATGACTATCATTTTTTAGAGTAAAGACCACTGTAATTCCCGTTACAAAAGAGCCTACTATGTTAACATGCAACTTGAATTGTAAACCTGTTGAATTTCTGCTTGATAATGGTAGTGCAGTCTCAACTATACGTAAAAGAGATGCACTTGCAGTTGGTGCTGTTATAAGTCCTACGTGTAGCAAAGTGCTCGGATACAGTGGTGGCTCTGTAAATTTGCTTGGTCAATCTTCAATAATCATTAGTTATAAAGACGTCAATTTTAATCATAAGTTTCTCATTGTAGAAGATGATAGAATCATCTTGCTTGGCAGAGATATTTGTTCTAAACTCAACGTAAATGTTGTCATTCTTGATAAATACGACACTATAAACAAAACGGATTGCCATTGGTTGCCGAGATGGTTGTCTTTGAAATATGATTCGTACTTATCATCTGATTCACAGTCTAACGTTAAAGATACCGTTCATCTTGATGTGTTGCCTAATGCAGTTCCTGTATTTTGTAAAGCACGCCCTGTTCCTGCAAGACTAAAAGACTCTGTCAAAGCCGAGCTGGAGCGCTTGCAGAGTATGGGTAAAATTTCTAAAGTGTATGATAGCCAATGGGCATCTCCTACCGTTAATGTTCTAAAGTCTGACGGCAGTGTGAGAATCTGTGAAGATTTTTCAGCCTCCATTAACAATTTTCTGCATCCTGTTGAATCTGTACTACCTGTCATTGATGATGTAATTTCTCAAGTCGGAGACGCGAAGTTTTTCTCCAAAATTGATTTGTAAAATGCACTTCTGCAAATTCCGTTGGACAAAGAATCAAAAAAGTTTACGACCATTAACACCTCGGAAGGTCTATTTGTGTACAATTACTTACCCTATGGATTGCGTGCAAGCCCTGGTATTTTTCAAGCGTTCATGAACAGGACTCTTTCTGGCATCGATAACATCATTGTGTACCAGGATGATCTACTAATTTTGACCTCTTCCTATGATGCTCATTTGGAAGTTCTTGACGAAGTGCTGTCTGTCCTCAAAAATGCTGGAATTCACTTAAATCTTTCTAAACGTGCCTTTCTAACTGATCGTGTGTCTTATCTGGGGTACGTTTTTGATAACAAAGGTGCTCACCTGAATTTTGAGAAAGTAGACGCAATTCTCAATGCTCCTGTTCCCAAAAACCTCAAAAAGTTGCAAGCTTTCATAGGATTGTGTAATTTCTACAGTCGTTTTGTGCCCAAATTTTCTCATGTCATGCATCCTCTGTATTCGCTACTTATTAAAGATGTCCCTTTCCGGTGGACTCCAGAGCATGATAAAAGTGTACAAATAATCAAGGATATCTATCGTTCGCATAAGCCTCTAAAATTGTGTGATCCCAACCATGAAACTCTCCTTGAAACGGATAGTTCGGGTTATGGGGTTGCTGCCGTACTCATGC
>JACJUY010001563.1:115178-139606 GCA_014220935.1 Platorchestia sp. MABIK
TTTAGGATCTTTCAGTAGCAAGGCGGCTGAGCCTTCTACTTTGCAGCCTGTTAGCAGTTCACCTGTACTAAATGAACCGCGTAGATCAGGTAGAATACCTAAACCTGTGATGCGAATTGGTTGTTGAGTTATGCCTTCCGTTTTTCATATATTCATCTAAAGGGAGGGAAATTGTTATATCTTGCAGTGAGCCTTGCAAGGCAGGCGCCGCCGGATGTCTTCGTTGCACTCGGGTTTCGCATGTCTTGGAGCCGGAAGAGCCATAAACGGCCGGAACTCTGACCGACGCAAGTCCTTTGTGGTGTCTTGGCTTTGCGTAGTTTACGAGCCCCGGAAAGTCTTTGTTTGACTTCCGGGCACGTCTAGTTATAAGGAAGATCTGTCACCGATGGAATTAGTACATTATTAGGAGCGTTGCTGTGCGTATACTTATCCTTCACCCGAGTTTGCGGCTTAGGGAACTGAAGTGAAGTTCTGCTACAATACCTCTCGTAGTGCCGAAAGAACGACACTACACAGCCCTAGTCAAAGTATTAACGACTGACTTGTGGTAATATTCCGACTTGGCTTCACAGCAGCCCGGCCTCCACTACGAGGGAAATGCTGCAAGTTGACGCAGTGAAAATCAGAAAGCCTCCTTCTCCTTCAAAACAGCATTTGTAAAGTGATATTCTTACATCCGCTTGTTTTAACTTCCGCTTTTTTCTTCCCAATATTTCTCATTTTCATAGAAGCTGCTGCCTATAAAAAATTACTTGTATTTGAAACATTAAATTTCTGTTTTCTTGAATTTTGTGTGGAAATTTTTGAGTGGAAATGAGCCATGTATTTCTTTCTATGGAGTTGAGAATTTTCTAAAAACTATTCACAATAACTTTTTAGTTGATTTTATCTTCGTTGCTGTTAATGTGATAGAGAAAGTAAATGGTACAGCCGAAGTCTAGTAATTTTGGAACCGAAAATCGTTAGAAAAATCTGAGTAATTCAGGTGGGTGATGTATATTAAACGAAGTGTGGAGGCCAATAAAAGATGAATTTACGTTCACAAACAGGTCAAAAAAGTAGCACCATAGTGTAATTTACTCAGATACATTCATCGCAGTCAAACATCTACTAGCAGCAATCGGCAGGGAAAATGCACGAGGTTTTGTCACCGTTGCTTAACGATCCATAAAAGAATGTCGCGACACGAGTTTCAATCCCATAGGCATCTCGTTGTTGTGCCTCCTCGCCCCTCGAAAATAAGAGCTTCTATAATTTTAACGCGATGCGCAGAGCAGCGCAGTCAATCTGGTGTTCTCCAGGGGGGACACGAGATTTATGTTTTTATTTCATAGGCTCTATAATCTTCTAAAATGGGGCGCATCACCCAACACCACTCTGGCAATTGCACTGGACTCGAGCTGCACCGCACCGCGCGTCAAATGCGAAGCTAAGCAATAAAATGTGAGTTTTCGAGTTCCTCATTCCTGGGATCATCTCGAAATGGAATGAGATTCTGGATCACTTAGCAATGGGAAAAGTCACATTTTTCGACTCCACTGAATTCTGCCGCGCGAAGAAATTTCGCTTCGAGTTGGAGTTTTTTTCTGGTCTTGTGAATGATTTTAAACATCACGACTTGGCTAACGGAAAAATTAGGCTCGGTATTCTTTTAGAGTGTTTGGGGTAGGTTAGAGTCCCTCGAAGAGTTGTGCTTCGTTCATGTACACAAGCATCGGAAGGGAAATTTGATTGCGAATATCAGTTCAACTTGGAGGGAAAAGATGTGTGCTCTCAAGTACAGATATTAATTGCGCGAATTTCAGAAGACATGCAATTTTCGCGTTAAAAGAAAGGTTATTGCAACTTATTTAATTATAGAGAAAAATTTATTATGTATATTTATTAAAATTAATTATTGTAGAGCAAATATCTTCCGAAAATTAACTAAGGAAAAAAAACAAATAAACTGGCTCAGTTTGGACTTCCTTGTCTTTGTACTCATTTGAAAAACGACCATATGTTCTCAATAAGACATGGTTCATTCCCTAACTTAGTCACCTAATGAAAATTGTGACTGGGGTGAATGCAACGAAACGAATATAGCAGATTATTCTACAGTTTTTATTCATGTAACGATTTACTTTTTATATTTCTAACTTTAATCACATATTGCAATCATTAATTTAAGTTAAGTATTAAGTATTTCAATTGATTTTTACGCGCTTCTGAACGTTACTGACTTGAGATCCATGAACTTTGAGCTAGTGGTCAGCTGAGTTATCTGATTGTCAGCTGAGTTATTTGATTGTCAGAAGAGTCCTCGGATTGTCTGTTGCGTTGTTTGATTGTCAGCTGGATGACAGCTGAATTGTCTAAAGATTTGATAGGAAAAAAAAGCCTTGCATGATCGTTTTTTTAATTTTTTAATCTAATTTTGGAAAACATCTGCGTATCGTAATCTCTGAGAACGAGAGACCTGAAATTGTATTTTAGTTTCGCTGTAGTCGTACTTAAAAGCTTCGTATTAATTTACTTCTTTGAAAGTAACATGAAAAATCCTTCTTCAACAAATCACACAGCGTCACATCGATGTTATATGAATAAAACCAAAATTAAATCAATTTAAAAAGCACGAAAAACTAGATTTGGATGAGAAGATGATTTGCTTCCAAATGTCACCGTAATCGGGAAAGGAATTAAGGATGTTGACGCTCCTTCTATTCTTGTACACCGATGCTCCAAAGAAATTTGAATAACCATACCAGCTCAATTGGGACCCAAGGACATCGTGAAAATATTCACAATCTAAACTAAAACAAATGACAAACTTCAAACTTTAGAGTGATAAGATCCTTGCATAACCTTACGCAATTCATAGCCAATACCCCGTGCAAATATTCATGTTCAAAACAAATAACAAACTCAAAATTTCAGAGTAACGAGATTCGTATACCACCTCCAAAATCTATATACGAGTAAAGAATACATTAGCTTTATTGATGTTTAATTTTTAATTCAGTAGCTTCCAGTCTGACATTCTTCACCCATGAACTGAAAGTATGCAAAAATCTTGCGGCTTTAAGATAACCAAATAACCCACGTCTTTTGAGTTATGCTGGACCACGCCGTGCTGACCGACCTGAAATGCAGAAATGCAAACCGAAGCAGACGATCGGGAGGGAGGGGTTTGAATTTGCAAACTTTGTTTGGAAAGTACTAAAAGTATTGGGCGAAAATATGACCGATAACTTTTGTTGGTGCGGACTGCGTGTATCTCAAGCTCCCCTCGGCATTTAGAGAATTTTGTCTTTGAGTTACCCGAGCGTCGAAAGAACTATCGTGAACTGAGGAAGTGAAGGGACCGGAATTTGCCATGCAAGAGTTTGGTCCCCATGTTGGAGATGAAGAAGAAACAGGGTGGGAGAAGAACTTTATTTCTTCGATTTCCCGTTTAATCGAGCCTGTTATTCTATTTGTTTTTTTTTACATGGCATGAAAAAATAACGATGACAACGTTTGTGTAGTAGATCAACGGCCGCTTTTATCGACTCGTTCTCCTCTCATCGATGTTAAAACTTTTTACATGAAATCGGCTTTCACCGGAAAAACGTTGGCTGAAATTTAAGACATCGTGTTGTGATGACATGCGTTAGGTTTCTTAAGGACGATTGAGTGCAACGCTTTAACCCAAATTATTCGTCATATTTTAATGTAATTTTCAGTCGGTATGTCTACCAATGGGTTTGCGGCCGTATGATCCGCCAAACACGCACGAGTATGTACAGTATGCGGATAGTATACTACACTCCTACAAGGGGTCTAAACTTGCTTGAGAAGTTCGATGCCAGTGTTATTGGGTTGGTGAATTTTGGCAAAAACTTTTCAGTATTTTTTTCCCAGTTACAAAAATCCTTTAGAAATTCAGTAGGATTTCTAGATGCTGAGCAATTTTCTCGGTTAAATTACATCAGCAAAAAGCAAAAGTGGACCATGTTGGCCAGAAAGCCAGCAGGTGACAGCCCAGCTCTGAACAAATTCCGGCTTGACGCTAGAGCTGCTGAGTGCAAGACGACTCACACTCTCACCATGGAAGTCTGCGGCCAGATAGTTAAACAAGTTTAAGCATTTGTCGCAGTAGCAGTAGAGCTGGTAGGGTATAATTGACTAAGGCCGCGGACAGACAAACAGCAGTGGAGCTTGGCAGAGCAGAGCAGTTTCGACCTTCTAGTAGCTGCTAGCTTATGCTAGCAAGTTAGGCAGCCAAACAAACAGCAGTGGCTAGTCCTGAGTCCGCAGCAGTTGCAATCTTGGCGCTAAGAAGAGCAGTGCTTTGTGGCTGTAGTTACCTCAAATTTAGCTTATTAAATAGCTGTAGAACTGGCCATATTTCATCTAATTATGTTTTTTTTTATATCTATTGCTATACTAAGCATTATGTTGTTAGCATTACAAGTACATTCGTACACTGTCGTATTATACTTTTGATTTCCCTAATATATTGCTACACACAATGCACTAAATGGCTTTAATACTGTTTTACAATTGCTCCAGAAAATTCCACAAGATATTAATTGCATGACGTGCAAGTTATGATTGCTGATAGAATAATCATGCAAATAATTCACTGACGAATGACTTGAAACCTTATAGATACTTGAATCAAAAATATTTTGCAGTGCTTCACGTGTAGATGCATTACAGAACAAGGAACTTATTCGTTCAGGCATTTAGAGATATACATTTATGGACATAAAAACCCGAATTTCGAATTAATTAATTAATAAACGATTTCAAAGTGTAAAAAGATCTTCAGTATTTGGCTTGGGGCACTTAGTTTCAATTTAATTGTTTTTTTCCCATAAAACTCGAACATCAAAATCGTTTTTTGGAGAAACTAGTAATGTTTTTAGTTGCTTGCTTTCAAAGTTATTTTTACCAATGTAATACTGATAAAACGCAAACTTGAATAGAGTGAAAGATCTCTCCTCTTCATAATTTGCTTCTCACAGATGACCTAACCTGTCTTTCCTAAGTATTACTTGGGAGAAGATTGATGTTTTTAAGTAAAAAACAGTTGATCCATAAAAAAGGTGTGTTTGAAGTCAATTTTAGTGCCGTGCGCCTAACACGAAAGACCTAATATAAAAATGTTCGGCAGTGGTAGGCTTTAAAGTGTAGGTATTGACGAAGAAAATGCTTGGTATAGCTTTAATTTTTCAATTTATGATGTGGAAAATACATACGTACGTATAAATAACTATACAAGCCCACTTAACACTAACTTCCATAGCGTCTGCTATAAATGACCATTGTTCATCAACGTAGTTATGATCGAAATATTATGAGATGCACCCCCGATTGCAGGAATTATTTGCACCGAGGACATTAGAAGTTCCACATCCTTCCCGTACGAAGTCTAGGGTGCAACTGACTGCTAGGTTTCGATTTCTACAGTTTCGAGCAGTGTTGCCAACTCCACTGGACAAAAACCGCCTGAAAATCCAAAAAAAAACGCTAGCAACCGCTGAATTTTAATTACATTCCGATTAAATTCCCGCTAAACATTTTAGACATTTGTTAAGAAGAGCGAAGTTAATACACATTGTTTTACGTGGGCATATCGTTGGTATAATACATTGAATGATTTTTTAGCCTTGAACTTATCGTTTTCATTTATCAGGTTCAGGTTACAAATCAGAACTGAAACTGGGGGTTGGGCCCATTGAAAAATTAGGAAATGTTTCTGAGGCTCCAATTTTTTGAAAAACATTTCTAGGTATTTGATAAGTGGAAGTTACTTATTTCATAAGATAAATACTTCAAGTAGCATTTCTCCTTTGATTTTGTTATTTGGAAATACGATTTAAACGATTTTTCCCCCCTGGGGGGGGGGGGTTTCTAGAATTCTCCCACCGTGCTCCGCTGCGAGTCGTGAGAGGCGACTGAAGTGAACGGAGCGAGGGGACTGGGGACCTTCTCTATAGTGATTTTCTCGAGTGGGAGCAGGCCAATGAAGAGGGTGAGAGGGGCCGTAAGACCACTCAAACCCTAATACTAGGATCTATGAATGCAAGGGGTTGTGGAAGTAGAGCAAGTGAGAGTAAGAGGAAGGAGATCGGAAAAGTGATGATGAGCCTGAAGTTGGATGTGTTGGCCTTGAGTGAGACGAAGTTGAAAGGTAGTGGTGAGTTGATGTTTGGGAGTGTGGGGGGGAGAGTATCTGGGATGAGTGGGGGACGTGCAAGAGAAGGTGTGGCTATATTATTGAGTGTAAGAATCAGAGAGAAAGTAGTTGAATGGGGTGAGTTGTAATCAAGAATAATGTGGGTGCGCGTGAAATGGGGGGTAGCCATGGGTGTTTGTGAGCGCGTACGGACCGGGATCGGAGAGGAGTGGGGAGGAGAGAGAGGAGTTTTGGGAGAAGTTGTCCGAGTGTGTTGCAAGAGTGGGAAATGGTTGTAGAGTTGTGGTGATGGGGGACCTGAATGCGAGAGTGGGTGATGAAGTGGTGGGTGGTGTTGTTGGTAGGTATGGAGTAGCTGGGGTGAATGAGAGTGGTGAATTCTTGATAGAGTTATGTGTAGAGAGTGAGTTAGTGGTTGGGAATAGTATGTTTGAGAAGAAAAGTATAAACAAGTATACATAGGTGAGGACGAATGGAGGTGTGATAGTGGAGAGAGCATTGATGGATTATATTTTGGTTAGCAGGGGAGTGATGGGTCGTTTGCTCGATGTGCATGTGTTCCGTGGTGAGTTGAATGGGATATCGGATCATTATTTGGTCGAAGGGAAGTTGAGTGTAAATGGTGTGTGGGGAGGTGTAAAAAGAAGGAGTGGAAGGGAGGTGTTGAATGTGAGCAAGTTGCATGATTCTGAGCGTGAGTGTGAGTATCAGGAGAAGATGAAAGTAGAGTATGGGAGGGTGAAGGTAAGTGAGGTTGGTGGAGTGGAAGGGGAATGGAAGCTGTTTGAAGATGCGGTGGAAAAATGTGTAAGGGAAGTGTGTGGGGTACGGAAGGTTTTAGGGGGAATTAGAAAGGGGAGTGAATGGTGGAATGGAGAAATAGGAGCGGCTGTGAGAAGAAAGCGGGGGGCGTTCGAAAGGTGGCTGCAAAGGGGCGGCTAGAAAAATTTCGAAGAGTATAAGGAGAGGAAGAAAGAGGTGCAAAGAACGGTAAGGAGAGCAAAGAGGGCAGCGGATGAGGAGTGGGGGAGGAAGTTGGGAGGGGACTTCATGGAGAGAAGGAAGGTTTTCTGGAAGAAAGTGAAGAGGATTAGGAAAGGACAGGTGGATAGTGAGGCAAGAGTGAAGGATGCAAATGGTAGGCTGCTCGTGGAGGGTTGTGATGTGAGGAAGAGATGGGCGGAGTATTTTGAGGAACTGCTGAACGTGAAAGAGGATAGGGTTGCGAGAGTGGTAGCTGTTGGGAGTGATGTTAGAATGCCTGTGTTTGGTGAAGTTAATAGAAGTGGAATAAGAAGTGTAGAAGTGAAAGGTGAGTTGGATGTGATGAAAAATGGGAAAGCACCAGGTATGGATGGTTGCACGGTTGAATGTCTAGAGAAAGGAGGAAATGTGGTTGTAGTATGGTTGGTACGTTTATTTAATGTATGTTTTGCGGCTAGTAAAGTGCTGTTAGATTGGAGTAGCCCGTGTGTAGTTCCGTTGTACAAGGGGAAAGGTGACTGGTATGAGTGCAGTAATTCTAGGGGTATAGGTCTACTGAGTGTCGTTGGGAAGCTGTATGGAAGAGTTTTAATTGGAAGAGTGAGAGGGATGACAGATCGTGTGCTGGCTGAAGAACAATGTGGTTTTAGAAGTGGCAGAGGTTGTGTGGATCAAATGTTTGCTGTGAGGCAGGTAAATGAAAAATACTTGGCAAAAGGTATAGAGATGTAAATTGTGCATTTATGGATCTAGAGAAGGCGTATGACAGAGTGGACCGTGAGGCTCTGTGGCAAGTTGTGAGCTTGTATGGAGTGGGTGGGAGACTGTTGAATGTGATCAAGAGTTTCTACATTGACAGCAGAGCATGTGTGAGAGTAGGGAATGAGGTGAGTGAGTGGTTCCCAGTTATGACAGGTGTAAGACAGGGATGTGTGACGTCGCCGAGGTTTTTTAATTTGTTAATGGATGGTGTGGTGAGGGAAGTGAATGCCAGAGTGTTATGGAAAGGTGCGCAGTTGGTGGGACGAAATGGTGTGAATTGGGAAGTGTGTCAGCTGTTGTTTGCAGATGATACAGCGCTTGTGGCTGATTCAGAGGAAAAACTGAGGAGACTGGTTGCAGAGTTTGGTAGAGTGTGCGAAAGGCGTAAACTGAGGATAAATGTGAATAAAAGTAAGGTGATGAGATGTTCAAGAGGTGGAGTGTTTGGAACTTTGGATGTGAGGATGAATGGTAAAGTGTTGGAAGAGGTAGAGCATTTTAGGTACCTCGGGCCGGATGTGGCTGTTAAGGATAGCATGGAAGTAGAAGTGAGACATCGAGTGAGTGAAGGCTGTAAGACATTGGGTGCAATCAGGAAAGTTTTTGAATGCAGGAGTTTGAGTATGAATGCTAAGAGGGGACTGTGTGAAAGTTTGATTGTGCCAGTTTTGTTGTATGGAGCAGAGTCCTGGGGTTTGAGAGTAGCTGAGAGGAGGAAGATGGATGTGTTTGAGATGAAGTGTTTGAGGAGCATGTATGGAGTGACAAGAAGAGATAGGATGAGGAATGAGTTGGTTAGGGGGCAGACGGGGGTTACCAAAAAGCTGAGCAGGCGAGTGGATGAAAGAGTGCTTGGATGGTTTGGGCATGTTGAAAGAATGAATGTTGAGCGGCTAGTGATGAAGATTTATATGTCGGAAGTGAGTGGTATTAGAGTGCGAGGTAGACCACGGATGTGTTGGATGGATTGGGTGAAGCGTGCTTCGTATGAAAGGGGTCTGACTGTGGATGTGGCGAGAGGGATGACTGCGGACAGAAGCGAGTGGGGGCAGTGCATAAGAAGGTAATTTTTTTTTTGACGCTGTACTGGGAGCTTGCCCGCGTGTGATGGGGTTGGCCTGTCCTGTGCGGGGGGAGGGGCTGCACTCAATAAAGCGGTCGGGGTAAACCAGCTATGGCTGTCGGGCCTGACTGTGGAAGGTGGTTGTGCTGGGCTGCTGCTGATCCTGGCAGTCCTGGTGCGGCCAGTGTTGCCTCTCCCGCATCCTAGTGACTAAGGGTGTTGATTGTGGCCTGCTGTCGGCTACCCTCCTATAGGGAGGAGAGGCCTGGTATATGTATGTATGTACGATTTAACTCAATCCATTGTGCTAGAATTTTACGAACTGCACATTCGATCGAGAGCCACCTTGTCTGACCGTTTACTGGGATTTTAATACGAGAATTTCCATCAATAATATCAAGTACAGTTTTTTGTACATTTGTCTCGATGAAGACACAAAAAAAACACTTGTGTGTTTCAGACAAAAGAAATTTTAAACTTCGAGGTAGAAATTCAGATGCTGCATGAGAGACAGCAAGCTGCTATGAATGACACACACATCTAAATAGTATTAGAGAAGGAACTTCATTTTACAGCTTTTGATATGCTCCATTGGTTACACCAACCATGACACTGGCATTGTCAATGCCTATTGCTACGAGTTTGCCAATATCAAGCATTTTACTCTCAACTCAAATTTTAGTGCATCCACATTAGACTGGGCATAACAAGTTTCCAATTTAACAAGATTTAGATAAATTAACAGAACTTTATTGATATTTTACTGATATATACAATGAAAATACAAAGCATTTTATGAATAGTTATGTCATTTAACTCGTCTAGGAGTAGACTGTACTTGCCCTCACCAACATCAGCCAGCAGATCATTCTGAAAATGAGGACTTTAAACATTTTTTTATAATCACTGATCATTCTATTCTGTGCATCTTTAATTGGGGCGTTATCTTACTGCCATCAATTTTGGACTTCAACATATGTCAGATAATCACAAATTACAATGGCGGAATGGCAAGTTAAATAAAATGCAAGATTGGCTTCCAGCAATATAGTTCCATTACATTTCTGGACAATAAACCAAATTATAACTGTCGCTGGAGCACCACTGTTCTTAACATGTTTCTTAGTTTTACTGTGGCTAATTTAGTCACTATATTTACCATTTACATTTATTTTGCATAGGCTACAGTTTCCCTTTGACAAGTCACCATTCGCTATTTAATCCAGTATTTGAAGCCATCACATATCAACCACTCACTTTGAAATTTGTGGCTGTACTGCTTATTTTTCGGTATGACTGATGAGTGTGGTTTTCCTATTATTCAGAGATATCTGCACGATTCTTATAACCAGCAGGCAACAAAACGTATCGAGACACACGAGCAGTTGCCCGTAGCTGGCGGGGTAGCGTGACTAATGCGGTGCCGGCTAGCAGCCTATCACTAGCAGTGAGCGGTTGCTCAGGCAGCTCAACTTTGAACGCGAACCAAACGAGAAAAAATCTGGATTGAACTAGCTCGCTCGACCGAACTGAATGTGAAAGCTTTACTTGAATTATAACACAATTCCATTTTATATAACAAAAAAATCTTCAAAAGAAATACCGCTAGAAAATAGCTAGAAACTGCAAAAAATACGCTAGATTTTCCGCTAGCCGCTAAATGCCACTTTCATCCAGCTATTTGCATCATAAAACCGCTAGATCTAGCGGGAAAACCGCTAGATTGGCAACACTGCTTTCGAGCGGTGTTTTAACATCCAAGATAAAACACCGCTGGCCTTTGCTTCAGACAGCGCTGCCCTGCCCTGCTCTGTGCTACTTGTCTGACCCCCCTGATAGGAATCCCACTAACATAAAACACCGCGCCAGCTCTGCTCTGCCTTGCTCCACTGCTGTTTGTCTGGCCTGCGGCCTAAGGGAACTTCTATGCTACGCTTAGCAGCACCTTGTAATGCAGTCAAGTAGAAGTAATAATTTACGCTGCTAGCTGCACTGTTACGGTGACATAAATTGAATAAAATCCATCCTCAATATTCAAACCCTGCGAGGCAATATCATAGTCGCTGTCGGAATTAGACTACTAAATTGTTCGCAACAAATATGTACACAAAATTACTTGAAAATACTATGTGGCATCTAACCGCAATCCTCGCTGAAAAAACACGTGATTTTATCATTTTTGTCTGCTTCTGCTACCCACAAAACATCTGAATGAAACACATTTGCATGCCGAAATTCTCAATGGAAAGCGAATTTTCTCAGTATGTGAATTAATGTCAATGACTACAAGCTTCTCTTTGAGAGTTTTGGGTTTAAAGGAAAATGCGGCCAGAGAAACATGCATTACTTCGGTTACTGTCTGTCTATGCCCATGATTCTATCCGTCTACCCATGAATTTATCCAACTAGCCATGAATCTACCCAACCATCCATTCAGCCATGCTTCCAACAAACCATTCAAATTGCTTTGCTTGGGCACAGAAAACGGGAAAATGGCCGAAAACTTCCTGAATACAGGGCTACACAAAGATTCACTTTAGAACACGGGTGTAGCACCGCAGTGCTGAGACTACATCACGGCTTTCTGGCTCGTCTTGCATTACCCGTCGTGTTCATGGCCTCGAACGCTGCTGTTCGAGAGGTCAGTCTGTGGAGGCCAACTCCATCTATAATGTTCACTGGCATTGATTCCGGCCTTTTGCAATGGATTAGGCCGACGAGGAAGCGAGAGTCAACATTTTTATTTACGAGGCTCATAAAAGAAAATTTCAACAGGGGATTTGGAATCCGGTAAATGGAAAGACAGGGCGTTCGGCTTGGTGAAATGGTCATATATCATCTTGTGGGAGATATGAGCCAGTGACTCCAAGGACCTCGAATACATGCGTCTTCTCCTTCGCTTCTCAAACTCACTTTAAGTGCTTTTAACATTCCTAGTTACATTTATCCCCAGGCCGTTCAGATCAGCTCTCCGCATGAGCCCATTACTCGAATTTAATTGGCTCATGAATTGAGTTAAAAGGAATTGATTTTTAAAGAATAAATCACGGTTTCTATCAATCATCCTATAGATGAGGGAAACCGTCACTTATAGCTTTAAAAACAAGAAATGAAAAAACAAAAAACTGTGGTAAAAGGATCGACGTTCATGGTCAAATACCAAGAACATTATTCCGAAAAACCCAACTTCAGTGTTACTTTTACTCGAATTTCATTATTACACAGTAACACAACAACCGCTTTCAATTATTCTATTCAATGTAGAACGTCTCATAATGTCTATCATTTATATCCCCCTTTAGTGTCTATGATGCTGCGAATGGTATTGATTTTCTTAGCCTAAAGCAGCTGGGAAAAACTTCGGTGATATTCGAAAATGTCACGAAGCAACACTGGGTGTTGGTGTACAGAGTTGCAACAATAACGCTCGCACAAGCAGTACTGGGCGTTGGTGTACAGAGTTGCAACAATAACGCTCACACAAGCAGTACTGGTGCACAGAGTTGCAACAATAACGCTCATACAAGCAACACTGGGTGTTGTTGCACAGAGTTGCAAGAAATGCACTCACAAAAGCTTAACTTTGTGTTTACCTTGGCGCTGTTTGCGTGAGGCCTTGCTTATCGAATGGTTGTGCAACAATAAGCCGTTGTGCAGGAAATCTTTTATGGCACCTCCGAAGAAAGGCAGGAGCTCATCAAGAGAACCAGCCAGGGCGGCACAAAAGCCCTCCAGCGGCAGTTGTTTTGCAGCCAACGAGACAAGAAATGATTGGTCAGAGCACCGCAATTGTGAGTCCTTCAGGCTCCGTGCCCCAAAAAATCAACAGGTCTTAAAAGAGCGAAATGAAATTTATGTGTTCTTTTGTCGCCGAGGAAAGTCAATACGGATTTCAGTTGCCTCGCTTGCCCGGCCTGAACAAAATTATTGACATGAGAAGCCTACTCAAGTTTGTGCAGTGGAATCGCCGTAGAAATGCTTGTAGAATATATTGTAATTTCAAGAAATTTTAACCCAGTTCTCTAATACATGCATGGTCTTCAGATTATATTATGCAAAATTCAGGCGGACATTTTTATGAGTAGGCTAACTGTTCTTCCATTACAAAAAGAAACTCGAAACTTTCTTCGTATCATCGCAAAAACAGTTGCATCTGCAAATTTTACGTGCATATTGATTGGCAGTTTTGTAGACACGCTTCAGGCACGCAGAAAATAACCCCAAAACTAAATAGAAAACCACACCACACGTGTGCAGTACGCTTTCCAAATCAGTAACCTCGTTGTAAACGTTTTCATAAAGACCCAAGAAAACACTGTGAAGTAGTTCATGCCGTTAATCATAAATAGTCATATACATAGATGTGACGCAACCTGCTACATTTACTTAAAACTTGAATGAATCTCAAATAAACTTGGTTGTGCGTTAGCTTCTTCAAAAATGAAAATAGAATAAGAATTCTTCTTGCTGACTCATTTGCTATTCCCACGGTTTCCAAGTGCGCGTCTCCCTTCACGCCGATGCTTCAAATTGGAGTGCTAACTTCATGCTCAGGGACTTCAATTCCGAACTCGGCCAAAACGAGATACGTCATTCTCCATTGCATCATTCTTGCTCTGTCTTTCAGCTTTATTCTACTGCTAGTGTACACGGGACAAATATAACACGAGACAAAAATGGCGGGATTCGATAGTTTCTCCAGACAAATCTTCCAGATGTGGATGACAAAAAATATATCCATTCAAATAGTACCCACAATTAAAATTTTCTTGTAGTTCTGCACTGGTGAAACTCGTTTCACAGAGACGGCCATCAAGCATTCTTTAGGGGCACGGTTCGGGTCAACTTCTAAATTATTATTTGTCTTCAGTTTATAAACTCAACTTATACAAAATTTTCTTGCGCATCCAACGATATAATTGGCTCTCAAGTACGTCGATTGGTTCGTCTCCTAGACGGGGTAGAAGACGCGCACTAGCGTGATCTTGACGCGCGTCAATGGATGGGTGACCTCCCCTTTCCCCCCTTCTTACGAGTCAGTTTCAGGTGTTCCTCTACGGGAATAGCAAAAGAATTCATTCATGGCCTAGCTTGAAATTCTTTTGTATTCTAACGAAACATTCTAATACTCAGTGATAAATTGTGATGGTGTAACTGAGTGATTTTTTGAGTCCGGCTGCTGAGTCATTAGGTAATAAGCTTGCTGTGTAAATATATAATCGCCTCCGGGGCTTTTGAAGCTACAGAAATGGCAAATATATCAATCAAAATGGCTCAAAAAGAGCTGTAAAGCAATAAAGTTGATTTTAAATAATATCAGTTTTTAATGAAGATAAATATTTTTCACCAAAAAAACACTGTTCTGAAACTTGCATTTATTGACTTTTGATATGGATTCTTCCCCACAGTTTTGAAGGTACAGGAATTGCTAATATATAAATCGATAAATTCAAATAAAACTACAAAAGCAGTGTAGCTTATTTCAAAAAAGACTCATATCAATAATTAAGAAAGAAAGAAAAAACAAATTTAGAAAAAGGTCTCTCCTGAAAACTCACCTTTTTGGCCTTTGAAGTGATTCTTCTCCCACAGTTTAAAAGGTACAGAGATGGTAAACATATCAATCAATTGCAGTTAAAAAAAATCTAGAGATCCCGTGCAAAAATTTTTTAATTTCAATTCTTGTTGAAAATGATAAGCAAAATCATTCGAAAAAGTGAAAAAAGTTGTCGGCATATGGGGAAAAAATCTTAGAATTCAAAAAATTAAATTATCCAAAAACTTTTGCACCGGATCGCTAGACAAGACAATAAGCTGTCTAGAAAATAAGTTTTCATTTCTGGAAGTTCAAAATTGTAGGAGAAGAATCATTTTCTGCATCAACTATTATATCATGTTTTTAAAAACAAATCATATTTTTGATAAATTTACGAAAAAGACACACGAGTAAAAAAATAGCCCCAACATTTTACACTTACGGTGAATTTCTCAGAAAATTTCATCAAGAACTTAGAGACTTTTTTTTATCTCGGACCGTCCCCTTAAAAAAGCGTGAAAACAACGGACCAACCAATTTAATGCGTTCAATGAGATTCCCATTATGTTAACGAGGGAGAAATCAAGCACAAAATATGTAACATTTTTATTTTAAAGTTTAAAGAGACACAAGGCGTTTTATTATATAGTATTGATGACAGAATTTTTCGTTCTTGGAACAAATAAATACCCTTAGGAACTTGTTCCTCGTTGTATTCACTATTTACAACTGTCCGTTGAACGAAATAGATTTTTATTTATCTAAATCCTAATTTTGCTTGGCATGGATTACACTTTACTTGAAGACGTGAAGTTTTGATGAATTTCTGTTCAGGTTCAACGAAATTCGATTTCACATGATGAATCTTTATTTTTCATCTTTATGAATAAATTTTGCATTGATGGCAAATTTGATTTTGACCTAATCCAATTTTGATATAACAACATCAAATTCATAAATATTCCTTTTGACTGAAACATCCTTGTAATGAACAATGTGCTTAAAGCATTTTCAGTTATATCCATTTATATCACTTTATATTGCACGTATCATATGTATTATCAGTATTCATTTGAAAGATATCGCCTGCATTAGTTATTAGAAATTTAACGCTTTATATTTCATACATTTATACGTACATAGATGGAAAAGTTAATAACCTCTTTATCCGTGTACTGCAGCATCAGGGGACCGTGTAGGAATAAAAACATGTTTGGACCTCTATCTTTCTAACAGATAATTCTAACAGGTTGTATTAACGTAAACCAGTGTGCTGCTCTTAAACGACATTTACCTGAGGAAACCGAATACTGTAAATATGGCCCATTTTTTCTAAAATGACACTCAACGTCAATTACAGTAAATTTTTATTGACAACATTTGATCTGTAATGGACGAAATTTTTGTTTGTATTGACGGAAAGTGACATTGAACATTCCTATTTTATAACAGATGTTCTCGTAAAACTCTCTCGCAAAAATATAACGTCTAACTCGTGAATATCATTAGGTTACGAGTGTTTATTGCGTCTATGCATCTGAGAGATGAATACACGGAATGTTTGAGAGATAGCTAAGTCTGGATCATAGAAACGCCCTACACGCACTTCCAGTTCTTGAGAAACTCCGTGTGAAGAAGGCGTGTACGCTGTTATGAAAGGAATTAGAATTCAAAAACACAAGTTTACACTCATTGTGTCGTGTTCAGGTATCCAGTTTACACGGAGTGAGTGAGGCGGCCCGACCATCCTGGTAAACAAGTAAACACTGATCAACTAAATGCGTTATCACGACCCAATTGAAGGTTACGAATGCACGCACACGGTTCGTCAAAAATGTAAAATATTGTTCGCCAAATTACGTGACACACGTTTCTATTTCCTAACTATACTCGTGATATTCATTCTGACTCCGAATCTGATGCCCAAAAAAGTACATCTGAATTGTTCAAGCCTAAAGAGAATGCACGGAAAATGGTGAAGGCTGTTGATGAAGCTTTTATCACAGATACGCTCATCACACACTTTCTGCTAGTACGTGGGTCTGTCCGTCCGACAGACGCGGCTCCTATTGTAGAATAGGATACTAGTACACCCCTGTTTTTTTCTAAGGGGGGGGNGGGGGGGGGGGGGGTTTGCGGCAGGAGGAGGAGGTGAAGTCACGTTGCTGGCGCTGCGAGAAGGTCGAGGTGTTGTGGTTTTTGATGTACGCGATCCGTCATAAATGACTGGAATCGATAATTTCTTAAAAATTGTTCTTCAAATGCGGATCAAAAACATATATCTCCAACCCAACAGAACCCGCGATTAAAATACTCTTAATCTTGGGCACTGGTGAAGCTCCTGCCAAAAATAGTCATTAAGCTTCCTTGACAGAGTGATAAAGTGGCAGACCAACTGAGCTTTAACATGCCATTCCCACGATTTTCTATGCTATCTTATACCTTTCCCATACTTTCCTCAGTCTCAACTGCTGATATTCTACACAACCTAATCTAAGCTACCAATTCACGTTATGTTCGTTCCGATTCTGAATCTGTTGGGTTAATGTACCGAAAACAATTATGGAGTTGATGAAGCTTGTATCATAGATACGCTCATCACACACTTTCGGCGGGTGGGTGTGACACACTTTCGGCAGACGGACGGACGGACGCGGCTTCTTTTATAATCGTGATAACGGCTCTTAGTGAGTTGACATAACTCACTAAGAGGCATAGGAGGATCCTGCAACGCTCAACGGTGTTCATGATTTTGAAGTAATTTTAATTCTACTAGACGACATCGTTTTTGCCGTTTCGCATAGCAACGTTATATAGCGACTCGAAACTCCATGTGGAAACGAAATATCTAGAAATGAAAATTCATCAGAAGAGATTTAACTACATGAAGAATCTATACTATAATAAGAGGGGGGTCGGTCTGTCTGTCTGTCAGAAGCGAGCCGAAAGTGAATGATGAGCGTATCTGTGATATAAGCTTCATCAACCCTACAATTTCCAGTGTATTAATTCATCAGATTCGAGTAGGAAAGAACATCACGTGAATTCTTAGGAAATAGGAACGTGTGTCATGTGATTTGTCGAACATGATTATTATGCATTTTTGACGGGCCGTGTGCACTCGGCCTCATCAACTCTCGAGAGATTGATTTTTTTCATTTTTTACGGTCTTCCTTTCATTTCGCCTTCTTTCTTATTTCAAATGAAGGGGGATCGACTAGTATAAAAACAAAACTAGGACTAATGGCACAAGCGAAAGGCACACATGAGATTAAAAAGGCTAAGGTAAGGGGATTATAGTTGAAAATCCAGAGGACGGAATGAATGCAACAAGAAGCAAAATAAGCGTCTAAGAAAGAAACTAATTCAAGGAAAACCGAAACGAAAATATGATGACAACTACTCTAAAATTTTCATTTGATGGTATACTAATTTTGCATATTATTGTATTTAATAAATAATCTCATCTCTTCTAATTTTCAAGCCTTCCAAAATAGTTCGAGATCACGGAGTGCTGAAACTGAAGTAAGTGGCCCATTTTACTAGAAAATTTTTTTTGTATACAAAACGTTTCAATGTACCAACATTCTCTTTAGACTTGAACAATTCAGAAATATATTTTTGGCTCATTCGAATAATGTTAAAGATAACATGTTAATGTTAACTTAAAGTTAAACAATTCAGATACTTTATGAGTTTGTATAATATTCATGAACGAGAAAATAGTGAAATATTAAAAGCCCTCCTTGGGTAAAAATTTTAACCTCTAGACTAAACTTCTAGTGACTTTTTGCTCTCAAACTTTTTAACCTCCATTTACTGATTCAAAATTACATCACTTCTCAAGTCTGCTTTCATCGATATTTTGAGCACATATCTTGTTAACCGTTTAAATTTGCCTATACGTAATCCGCAAAGAAATACCAAACTTGATTTGCAATACATTTTTCTATTTTCGAACCTTGGAAAAAATACTTCCAAATTTCCCCAGCCTGAAGCAGATATCGATACGATGCTTTTTGAGGGATTTGAAGTTTTCTGAAAGTTGATAGTTTACCCCGCCTCAAACTTTATTATTACTTTTGATATCAATGGGAATGAAACGTGATCATTCAGTACGTCCTCCCATCCATCACACAAGCCACTACATCGAAGTGCCTTTTTTCTAACGACACTCGCTCTGTGGTCACCTATAATATCAATAGATTTCATGTGCTTATTTATATGCACTAGTGTACGCATCCAGTCAAAAATGACAGCATTTGATAACTTTCGATAAAGCTCGCAAAGCAATTTGATTGGATGCACATAACTGGCGCAAAGTTTACACACACAGAAACTCTCTCCCGATTGAACGAGACATCGCATGTCAAGTTAGCCGGATGTTAGTTTTTCTTGAGTAATTCCTGGTATTTTGAATGTCGTTATACCAGTCCATTCATGTGGAACGCAGCTACTGTGCTCACGATAGCATTTGCTGCAAGACTCCAGCACAAATTGCTAAACATGTTTCTAGGTATAATAGAATGTGAGTCAATATCTCCATCCCAGTTGTTGTAATGTTATTTGAAAAAAAATTCCTCAATGATGTATTGAGTCGAATATCTAGTTAAGCCAGAAAGATTGCCGACACCTGTAACCAACCCTTGCATTATCAGATACTATTTGTCGAAATCCTTCTACGTTTACCAACAAGCGTTATAAAATAGGCCTTAAAATAAATGATTATTGGGCAATGGATAGGTAATTTAATTTGCAGTTGTGAAAGTTTCCGTCTCTTCGTTTTTCCACGCATTTTGCTCAAAATGGTTCCTTTTGTGTTGAAAACTTTTGGATATTGCGGCTTGACTTCGAATTCTTCCTTGACATGCTGAGTGATTATAGCAGTTTGAATTTAGGATGAAAATCAGAGGGTGTTTACCAAAATGCATTTTGATTGGGCAGGAGAAAAATATATATATCGGGACCAAATGGTTGTGCGGTACCGTAGATGCATAATTTTACTGAAATCTAATATCATTGGCAGTAATTTTAACGGCGGATAATTTTTTTTAGTGTAACCATCGGATTTTTCATCTCAAACTGCTGAGACGTGCGTGGTGTATCTATGATATAGGCTTCACTATCTTTATAGCACGTATACAGTATTTCAATCCCGGATATTAACAAAGTAGAAAAGCAAGTTCGTCGAACGATTAATGAGATCAATATGGGGAAAATTTGGGTGCTTGAAAATCATTTTGTATACATTGATCACTTAGTTATATGATAGTCTTGCTCCATCAAACATGACAGACGTAAAAGCAAGTTGAATAAATTCTGCCCGAGTTTGACTTGCCCTAATGGGGTTCTCGACGCGCTTCCTGCAGTAAATTCTAAATACATCATGGTTTCTCGAGTCTACAGTCCGTTTTCTCACGTTAGCATCAAAGTGGCTCGGTCTTCCTGCGTTAATTATCAGCGATAGCTGTGCACACATGATCATCGAAGCCTTTATATCATTAACTGAGTATTGCATAATTCATCTATGAAGTATGGAATTTCAAGTAAAATGACTCACAAATCATGATCCCACATAAAAGTCCAGGTATTTAAACAACGTGATAACCTCAACCGGTCCAGAGTGACCACTAACATCACAACGCAAAGCCAATCAAACATTGCAACGACTTCACAACGTACCATCACAACACGGACAAACTTTAAAGCTTGGGCTTCTTCAAGTCTTCACGTGTCAAAATACGAAGGTGATCACTCATTATTTTTACTAAAAATCACTCAATTGATAAAATCTACAGCTTTTAATTCTATAACTGATTTGGCTAGCACAATTTTGTTTTGTCGTACCCTACTGAAAACATTTAGCAGAATCAAACTTTTCCTCACCTAACTCTGCAACGCAGCACATGACATCACAACGCGGGCCATCAACACTCTACACAGAAGGAATAGGCGCGCCACGCAGAAAGGAGACTCATCTCTGTGATATTAACTCGGTTTCGATCAGTGAGAACAGCCTCTGAAATAGAGTCCGAATCATTTAGGGACGGCTCTACATGTGTAGGCGGCAAGGTTTTCCTTGTTAAATAATGCCATATTTTGTGATCTGAATAGCGATAACTGTCTATGTTTTCTTTGGAATGAACTGTGACGGTGAAATAAGCGATGGTTGCCGGAGTCTAGCTGTGCTCCCAGCTTGTATTGCTCTGCTTCTAGCTGTCTTGCTATGCTCCTAGCTGTCTTGCTTTGCTCCTAGCTTGTCTTGTTCTGCTCATAGCTTATTATAGGCTGCAATCCAAGACGAATACCTCCAAAATCTAATCAATCCAAGACGAGATAGCCTCTAACATCCAATCTATCTAAGACGAGATTGCCTCTAAAATTCAATCTATCCAAGACGAGATCGCCCCATTGTCTGAATTTCGCTCAAAGCTCACGGTACAAAAAATTAGCGGTGCTTTTCTTCTTGTTTTGATGGCGGCTTCCAAGTCAAATTAAAGGTCTTTCATCTCAGGTTTATTAATTTTAAGTTTTAAGTTAAAAAGCAATTGTTCAATTAAGCTAAATTTCTACCATTGCATGTCATCCTATTTTCAATTTTTTTATGGATAAATAATGCGTGAATATACGTGTATCATGAATTTATTCCTTGTTGTTACCACATTAACTAGGATGCAATCTGTTCATTAATATATTTTAAAGTTGGGACGAATTCAAAATCTATTCAGTCACACACCTAAACTTTCTCAAAACGAGTTAACCAAAAAACGTGGATTAATTCGTTTCGGTTTTCCGAATTATGAACGTAAATGTTCCTCCTATCTTCATTACTACAAATAGTTCACAATTATTCTTCAGGCAACATTCAACATTTCCAGGCCACATGAAAATTGCTGTCAAATTTTCTCGTTCACCTGGAACGCGAGGTCGATAAACACGCCTTCAAAATGAGATGAAGGTAGGAAACAAAACTATTTCAAATATAGGTGAGACAAAGAAGAAAGTACACCTTTATTTTGAGTTTATTGCGTTTATTTTGAGTTTACTATGTTGAGTTACGTCAAGAATAAAACTAGGTACTAAAACTAGGCGCAGACTGAGATGGAGTTGCTAGCGGTCCATTAGTTCTAATAGATTTGCCCAGATGTCGGTAAATCAAATCTTTGACAATTTCAGAGTGCTTCCTCAGTAGAAACTCTGGCAAGTGCCACACTGATATATATATACAACACTAGAGAGCAATTATTTCGGCAGTCTGTCGTTATAATGGAAAAATGTTTTTATTTGGAACGTGATGCGAAAAACGAAATTAAAATCAAGTTGGGGAGATAATTTCTTCAAATTCCTAGTTAAACATTATTTTAATTCATCAGAAATTGGCCCAACATACGTATGAGATACCTATAAAGCACATTTGGAAACTGTAGCTTCCGTTACCCTTGGTTTCGCGAACATTTTGTTTAAAAACTTTTTAAGAGTGTAGTCAAAAAGATATTGAGGGTATCCATTAGTAGAAAAAAAATGTCCTCGAATAATTTAGTGTATCGCAAAACTTAGATAGTTTGATGACAAGTGAAACGCTCTGTGAAGAAGTGTTCTCAAACTATCCAGTTTAAAAATGAAAGGAGTAACACTTGAGAAGCCATTTCCTAGACCAGTGAATGTCGGCTTCCGATTATCCTAGTTGAAGATGATTATCAAAACCCTAACATCTAAGAAATTCAAAACTTTATCAATTTCTACTTCCTCGGTGAACTTGATATTTGGGTGTTGACTAGTTATATAGTCTAAAAACAGATTGGTATGAGTCACATCATTAAAAAAACTAAAGTATTGTCCAAATATCGGTTATAAAAAACAGGTTTGAAAAAATTTGAGTTCCTGCACTCTGCATGAACAGTCAAAAATTAGATTTTACCAACATCTGGGCAAATCATTTAGAACTAATAGACCGCTAGCAACTCTATCGAAATGCTTGTCAATTGCACACTATATAGGTAGTATAAATTCAGCAACTATTGAAATGTCAATTTTTTTATTTGTTGTTATTCTTATTTTCAGAGCGTTCATTGATAATGAAGTTTCGAAACTAGCGCTAGTCTGAATGCCCTCTTTAGAAAACGGATTTTATTCCGTTTTATTTGGTTTCATTCTTCATGAAACTTAGATTTCCCAGACACGTACCATCTCTATATTGAGTTAAGTTTACTTTGGGTTTATTTTACCGAGCGTGATCCTACCTACATAAACCAAGGTAGTCCCACACCAAGGTAGTGGGCGTCATCCTATATTGAGGTAGTCAATATTTGCTACAAGAAAAAGATGTTCCATTTAAGCAGGAGAGTGTTGTACTGATGGCAGTGAGCACTGACGTACATCGCACACTAAAACACTCATTTTGGTCTCTTCGATGAGGTGATTTGATATTTGAAAACCTTTTAAATGATCGATTTGATAGATAATTTTTATTTCTTAAAGACGAAGAACAGATAATATGAAAATATTTAGATTTTTACAGCTTGCATTTCCGTCAATGAAGCATGATGAGGTTAGTGATTGTCACTATTCTGATATCGGGAGGTTAAAATCAAGTGACCGGGAAATAAAGTCTAAAGGCAAGTCTAAAGTGAAACATGAATTGAAGAGATGAATTATAGCAAACAGATTGAATACTCAAAAGAGTGAAACTCAATCAAAAAACGAAATCTACAAACATTCACCGTAGAAAATTTGCACGGGAACCGTACGCTCAACATCTGCGCTGAACTAATTTTCAGTACTGAGCAGTAAACATGTAACAAAGATTTATCGACTTAGAAGGCTTCGCCATAGATGAGACTGGTAAAACAAGCTTGCAAGAGTAGCTATAGATTAAATTTTTGAAGCCATGGCGTGATCCACCGGTTGTTCTAACTAGAACTGCATTTTTTAAATTTTCACATTTAGCTGCGACTTAAACTGCACTCAACTAGAATCATTTTTCCTATTGGGTCTATGTATAATTTTACCAATAGTTTTAACTACTTTCAACCAGTAATTTTTTTAAAGATGGCAAATCAGCGTTTTGCCGCAGTTTCTACTATCCCGTCTGGTAAATTTAATTTTTCCATTGAAGATATTGTTGTCGTATTTAACTGAACGCATTATTGAAGCATAAATTATTTTTTATGAGCGGTAACAATCACAATGTGATGCCAAAACTGTTTCTTGAAATCCTTCTACTAGAAGACTGAGTAAGTCACACCCACACAACACCGTCACTCCGATGGCACCACCTGAGAAACATCAATCTTCCATTTAGGGAACGCGACTTTGGAAGATATTTTCCACTCATTGACGTTTATCAACAATAGAAAGAGTTCAACATCTTTTACGATCATGATTGAGTGATCGGAGAAGAGTAGAATTCAATGCAATTTGACGAAGAAGGGTAAAAATAATTCCAACACCTCATGACGGATGGATGAGCTCGCTGCCAAATTTGTTCACTTAATTTTTGGGGTATTTTTGGGATCTCGTCTCATGTTCTTTTACATCTCAAACTTTAATTTTAAATTTCCTTTCTTTCTCATATCTCGTCCCAACGCATAACTCTCTCGCATAGCTGTCACATGCAACTCTCTCACATCTCTACTACATCACACATTCTAACTCTGCAATGCAACACATGACATCACAACGCGGGCCACCAACTCTCTACACACAAGGAACAGGCGCGCCACGCAGCAAGGAGACGCATCTCTGCGTCTCCTTACTCTCCCTCACATCGTTCACATCACTCACATTACTTACACCTCTCACATCACTCACATCTCTCACATCTCTCACATCACTCACACCTCTCACATCACTCACACCTCTCACATCACTCACACCTCTCACATCACTCACACCTCTCACATCACTCACATCAC
>JACJUY010001564.1:8869-20687 GCA_014220935.1 Platorchestia sp. MABIK
TCTGCGCGTAAACACTTTGAATGACGCTGCAACTGCAAGATTGTCGTACCCGATTCATGAACTCGTTGGGATAGCAGTGTTGCCAGATCTATGTAAGCGCTGCTGTAATTGGTGCGATGCCATGACGTCACCCGCACGCAACACGATTCATTAAAATACTGGTTTGCAGCTACCTCTCTTATGTATACCGTGGGTAACGCCTAATGGACATGTCGACACCATCAAATTTATGTTGCTTATCGTGTGACCACTTGTGGCCTGAAAAAATTAAGTTTTTCAGCCAAAAATTAGAGCACATCCTCATTTTCAAGGTTTTTATAAATTCTGGTTCTAGATAACTCATTTAAATCTCATATTCTGTTAAATTCTAAAATTTGCTGTAAATCATTCATTTTCATTTAAAAATTTGTCAAGGTTTTTATCACATAATCAATCATTCTGAATTTTCAATCTGAAGAAGTGCCAAATGAAATTATGAAAACGTATGAAAAGTTGTTCAACGGTAACTAAAACATTTGAAAATTGTGTTCATGATGGTACTTCCACTCTTCTGTTATAGCAAGAAGCTCTCACGTTGCCGTATGTACCCCGCTGTGGGCAACATCGATGTGTTGTTGTTGTCACTGGTGTTACTTTTGTGTATGATCTAATGCATTACTAATCTGCCTGTTGTCATAACTGTTCTCATAGTTGCAGTTAGCGATTTTACCATCACTTTTTTAAATAATTATATCACTCAAATTGATACAACTTACAACAATTATTGTAATTCAAACATCAGTTCAGCTTCCACCTAAATTCTCCTATCTTTTCAGGAGCCGCTCAAGGATGTAGGCAGGCTGGCCACAGCTTGTGTTCAGGAAGTCAAGAGTTTCAGCCCACACTAGTGCAACTCAGTTGAATGGAATATCTTGAGAGCTCTTCTCACTTCAGTAATGTCCGCTATACACGTCCGTCTCAGCTCAATAATCGTTTTATTCATTTAGCTTTGAGAGTCAATTCTGACTTCCACAAGATTATAGCTACTACTAATATTACCATGAATGACGAGTTTTACCCAAATAAAGTCAAAGTCAAATTACCGGGTACGATATCGAAATTTCTAACCAAATCCAAAAATATCAACAAACAAATGTGAAAAATTTATTCGTTTATTGAGAAGCTTAATCAATACATTTTTCGTACTTAGTAATTAATTTTCGTCGAATAATAATTTGAACGAGTTGTGTTGATATCTGTGTGCTAATTCATTAGTAGCTTATTAAATTTTTGAATTGACTAAACGATTAGTACCTACACCACCTCCGTACCTACACCAGCACCGTACCTACACCACCTTCGTACCTACACCAGCACCGGGCCTACACCAGCACCGCACCTACACCAGCACCGTACCTACACCACCACCGTACCTACACCAGCACCATACCTACACCACCACTGTACCTACACCAGCACCAAACCACCATCACCGTACCTACTCCAGCACCATACCTACACCACCTAGGTACCCACCCCAGCACCATACCTTCACCACCACTGTACCTACACCAGCACCATACCTACACCACCACTGTACCTACACCAGCATCATACCTACTCCACCACCGTACATACACCAGCACCATACCTACACCACCACCGTACCTACACCAGCACCATACCTACACCAGAACAGATTTTTTAGAGCATTTAAAGACAAAAATTAAAATAGGCCTATTTTTTTTTATTCCAAAAACATGAGAAGATTAAATAATACCGATAGCATCAACGAAGAAAGGTAGCGTGTTGAACTACGCAGATTTTCTCTCGTGAGGGAATATGTCTACGAAAAAATACATTAGTCACCTATCGTTTAAAATTATTTCAGTACATAATCAGTGTAATATAAGTCTAAGAAAACATTTGCACAAAATAAAATAATTTAAATATATTCCATTGAATAAATAGATTTAAAATTTGCAGGATGCAACTAAATTATAGCCACTGAGAGCATTATTTCAGGATATTCTCGAAATGCACAATAATACACTAGGTAAATTTGTTTGCGTGCAACTAGTGTTATTTTACTACTGTAAATGCCAGTCCGAGTCAAAGACAGACTTTATTTTCGGGAGTCCGAATTGCGCATATAAAGGGTAGGTTGCCTTACTAGGAGATCTATGGAAGGTTGTGCGTAGTGATTACTAGGGCCAGACAAGCTATACAAGTGATTAAGATATTCGGTGCCTTGTATAGAGGCATCGTTTGGCCGTAGGTAGTGTGACGTATTAGATGATGAGGGTGGCAATAGTCGTTAGTTAACGACTATGGAGCACTTGCGTGAACACGACACCAGCCGTAGCGTGACGTATTAGATGATGAGGGTGGCAATAGTCGTTAGTTAACGACTATAGTACATTTGCGTGAACACGACACCAGCCGTAGTGTGACGTAATATCAATCATTAAATGGAGTCATAACCTAACCCCTAGCTCGCCTACCTCACACACACCTCATACACAGCAGTGCATGGAATTGCTACTCGTGACCACTGGCAGGTACAGTGAACGTTAGTGAGCGTTTTGAATGCATATTAGGAGCCACGAATGGCTCCAAATATAGTCTTTTACTGAATTGAAATCTATACAGGGACCTCATTATCTTCAGAGGTGTTATCTGGTATGTGTTAATTATTGTACGGTAAATATTTTACAAATTCTTCGAACATGTGAAAATTTTTCGTCATTTTGATTTGTAAATTTTTGAAAATTTCTTTCATCTGGCTGATTTTTTTTTTTCAATGCTTATATTTGCAAAGAAATGAATCAATGATTTGTCACGAAACGCTAGGGGGTGCGCTGGCGCATTCCCCCCGTATCCGTAGTGAGGGATTTAAACCTCATAGTTGGAGGGGAAAAAGGAAAATTCAGAGCGGAAGAAACACAGAAGGAGAAATGATAGAACAGGTTGGAAAATAAAGACATAGTAGCTACCGATCTGCTCGCCCACTTCAGTACCTCAGGTCAACACAAGAAAAAAAAACGATTAATTGCACATTTCAGTATTTGTTTATTCAAGTTTGTTAATGAACTCGTGAATCACATTGACGACAAACAACTATTGAACCAAATCCGGGACACAGAATGCGACAAACCCACACTGATGCGAATTCAACTTTTGCGTTACGGTTGACCATCAAGAGCAGCATTACCTACCAATGCCGAAAGCACACCAGCGAATAACAGCACTTCACTTACTCCAAATGTTTAGCGTTTTGCAAGATAGATCCTAAAGCGGTACCTGAACCGCTTGTTTCTCGCGGCTAATAAGCAATACTAAGCGCGCCTGCACTTCATAGTCTGCAACTCTCCTGTACGTAGACCGCCTGTCGATTCCCCATTTGCGCACAGGGAATTCTCCTGCCGCTCACTCCTGCTCGCGTCATCTTGCATCAACCAGTGTGATGCAGTCTCAAGCTGCAGTTCGTTGAGCCTCCTAAACCCTGAGAACAAGGAGCATATAAAGTACTATGTCCCCTTATGCCGTCATTCCCTGTAATTGGTGGTTAATAAACCCCTTAAAGTTTCACGAGATTCCCCACTAGATTCCTACCGAACACAATTATTTTTATCTGAATGCGTAATGAAAAACACAAGGTCATATTACTTCAGAAGTTTAGCATTTGAATGATCACCAACGCTCTCACTATTTCCAATTAACTGTGCGTTAATCCAAAGACTTCCCTTTAACATGAATTCCATTTGAGATATAATTGTTTAACCCATTTTTACCCATAAATAAAAAAAAACACCCTGCTTGAGAACAAAATGACAAAAACAAAAACATTGCACTTGCTTAAGGCTGTAACACAATTTCTGATTGCTGACTGTACTAATCGTCTAAGAACAAAAATTAATATTCTGATTGATTCAAAATACTATCACTTCTTCTTAACACACAAAGGCTTGCTCACCTTCCCTCTGCAGTTCTCTGAGCCTACATCTTACACGGAACCAGGCAAATGCTGAAATAAACCGGCTAATCCCTCGCTCTCCTTAAATAGGTCAACCCACGCCTGACGCGCACTGTGGGCTGTGTAGAGGCCCCGCGAAATTACCGCTTCTCCCATTGGCTCGCCCTATGCTGACTCTATGCTGACGTGTCCCTCGCTTCCATCTAGTATTACTACACACAGCCCTCTCAAAACTTTTTACAACCCCCAAAATCCCTTGTTATCTCACTCGTAGAGAATGAAATTTAACCCTTTACTTTTCTATGCTATGTATTTATGTTGCAATCAGTTATTTGAGTATACAGTTGCACGCACTAGCTCTCAATACATCTCCTATCCCCTATACGTACTCCCCCCGTCTCCTGAGGTAAGGAACTCCCTATTTCCCTATCGGACGCGCGCGGTTATTTCGCGCGCTTTTTTGCGAATACATATATATACTTCTATGTATCATAACAGATTAACTATTGTTTTTACATTTCTAGAACAGAAGTTAGACGGTAACATTTTTTTTCCGTGCGCTCATGTCACTCGCCATGTCACGTTACCTGAATGTCACATGAGTTTGGTAAATCATTTGTCGTCGAATTACACTTGCTGTTGTGCTATTGCTGTCATTGTGTAATGCGATGCATGCTATCACCATTTCTCCACGCGATCATTATCTCTATTTTCCTCATTTACCATCTCTGTTGGCTCTCATCACTAGCATAGCCCTTAGGAGCTTCAAAAATTTAAAAAATACTGTTTTTTAGATTTAAATTAGCAATTCGCATCGTGAGAGGTCTGTTTTAAACAACGTAAATCATTCAATACGTTTTGGCAATTTTCAAAAATTGCAATGAAGCATCTTTAAATATACTTTGAAACATTTTAATTGATCGATAAATAAATTTGATCATTTATGAGTCATTTGATCATTATTAAATTTGATCATTTATACACCATCAAGAAAAAATGTAAAGAAAAACAGTTTATTTCCAATAAAGTTCAAACATGAAATAAACATGAAATATTAAAACATTGGTTTTTCAAACACCTTAACATTAACATCCTTAATTAAAAATGACACATTTGTATCGTCATAACCATGTAAAATGTTGAAACAAAAATAATTGACAGAGAAGCACAGCAAAAAGATTAACAGCAACAATACCAAGAACAGCAGTAACAACAGGCCTCTAGATACTGTTGCATGTAACAAAAGCACAAGTCAACCCGCAGTCTTTACGTACAATCTCTATTTATCGCGAGCGTGAGAACTGATCGATCATTGTGATAATAAATCAGTTTCCATATCAATTATCTTTCAAACATAGAATATGTGCAACTTTTTATTGGGCGTTCGCAAATAACCGAGGAAATTTTCTGATCAATTCTCAGCCATTCAATGTTGAGTGTTGTTTGGTGTACAAAATTAGCGTTGTTGTCGTGCTTGTGTTGTGTTGTTTGGTACACAAAATTATCGTTGTTGTCCTGCCTGTGTTCACAAATTATCGTTGTTACACGCTTTTGTGCACAAAAATCAAAATGTGTGAATAAAGCAATTACGCAATATTCATTTCAAAAATGATAAAGTCATTTATCAATTATTTTGAAGTTGTAGAAACAGGTTTTGATAAATATAGCGTTTGATATGACGTTTGGAATATCAAAGCGCTTGAAAATTGGAATTGATAAAATAATAAAAGAAAAAAATGTGTGAGGAAAAAATAGAGTTTCCTGATCTATGACAACCATTCATAATAAAATATGAAGTAAGATTTGACCGACGGAAGTGTGAAGCATCGTGACTACTTTACTTATGTTCGATAAATTTTAAAAAATATATTTTTGAGAGTCTTGCCAGACTTCATAGAAGATTGGATCAAAATCCTGTACTGAGTCGTGGGCAAGTATGGCAAATTACGTACGGGCGTTTACATTCTGTTGTTGGGTTAATGGTAGCACAATTTGGTAGGTAAGTTCTCAATACGCATTGATGGTGTGGAAATGGAGGGACAAAGCCTTCCTGCTATTCAATAACATCTGTGTGAAAATAATGATCAATACACACTTTCAAAAATATTGGAGTTACCGTAATTTGTTTTTGAACATGAAATGGGATTTACTTCCCAATGAACTATTAAAGATATATAAAAATATATTTCAGAATAAAAATTGCATTCTCATGATTTAATGTATGAACTTTTTGAAATTCTATGAGATTCAATGCTTAAATGATAAATTGAGTCAATTTCAGGATTTTTATTTGTAATTTTGACAACTCCGAAATTATGTACTATTAGTGTGTTCTCCTAACTTACAGTTGCCATTATAACCGTTATATTTTTGAAGGCAATCCTGGCTGCCATTACTCAGTAATTACGACTCTCCTGTCACGTCTACAGCACGTGACGCTCGCCATGTGCAGCTTGTGCGCGACTGTACATGGGGCGGGCGAGCTAGGGGTTAGGTGGGGTGTGGTGGGCGAGCTAACGGTTAGGTGGGGTGTGGTGGGCGAGCTAGGGGATAGGTGGGGTGTGGTAAAGCTACAGTTTCCTTTATAAGCAGTGCCGCTACTCTACGGCCGCAATGTAGTAGCGGATGACGTCACGAAAACGTTTCATCTCAATTCGGATGTGTCTGGTTTCCTAAAGAACGGCGGTCGCTAAATAGCGGTGTTGCCAGTTGCACGCCGGCCGCTATACGTCCAGACGTAAGTTGGTGAACGTTTTTTACAGTGGCGACATTTGATTCATTGTAGAAACGCTGATTATAAGCTTGACAAAAGTAAACCTTACAATGTAGAACGGCGAAGAAGATGATGTATATATATATTGATTTTGTTAGAAATGATGATGCACTTTATATTGTAAAGAGTAAAGACTACAGAAAATCTCAACATAAACAAAATCTTTGGAACAATATCGGTACTACTCGTGAAAGATCAGGTATGGTTATAAATAGTGTAGGCAAATAATATGAAATATTTAGTTATATTTTATTCTACACAAACGTAAAGTGATGTACAATATTTGCAGGAACTCCTAATATATGTACATGCTTTTAATAAATAATGTGTACCTTAAACTACCTTTAATAGAATTTGTATTTAAAGGTACCATCAAAGAAATACCAACAAATCCAGAGATCAACTTCGAAAAAATATAACCATGCATCATTTGCCGGCAGCACTGCCTCCACACATAATGTGGTGCAGTAGTGAGGTGTCTCTGTGCTGCTTCTCATATCCTCGTGTAAAATAATGACGTAGGACATGTAGCCATATCATACCTATATTAATGTCGTGCTGCATAAATATGTTGCCATTCAATACTACCTGACATGTTAAAGTAATTTTTAAATATTTATCGAATGCCAGCTCAATTTACTCCAGAAAGAACATTGTGTGTTGTCGAAGGAACTAAATTTTCAGTGGGTACTGGAAGTGCATCATTCAAGTGTTTTTGACCTGGAGCAAGTATTTGTGCTTCCCTTAAAATGTTATATAATGTACAGGCACACATAATCAATCTGTCTGTGGTTTAATAGGTTTGGAGAAAAGTCTGATACAACCGCACAAAATTCCAAATGTAATAAAAATGAAAGAGCAAGATTAGCTACTTTAATTATTTCATTATTTAAGGTATATATATTCGAATAAAACAAACTTCAAACGTTCCGGCCACAGGCCATCATCAGTGATAAGAATTCTGAAAAATACAAAGTAAAAGGTAAAGATAAACTATTTTACAATGAGAAATCTAAAAACAAGCTATAAAATTACGTTAATTGCAGTTATCTATTTACTATGGCTAAAGGTAATGAACTAAGAGTGTTGTTTAAGCCCGGCTCAAGTTTAAAAATGTACAAGGATTCTAATAAAATGCGCAGATCTGTCTGAAACTGTGGTTTTGCAAAGATTGAAAATTGATTGATGGAAATTGCATTATCGCACTCGTTAGAGTGCTCTCGAACAGCGGAAAATGGGGGCTTGATGAAATTGACCCTGTTTTAAAGCTCCTACCAGAATGCTCGCAAACTCGAGTACGAAGAGTACGGGATGTACATCCAATGTACTCTGATGAACTTTAGAATATCATCGTTTTTTAATTATGAAGATAAGCTTCCTGCCGGAATGCAAGCTACTCTTGTTTATAAGTTTAGTTGTGCACGTTGTGCATCAGAGTACATTGGATGTACATCCCGTACTCTTCGCACTCGAGTTGCGAGCATTCTGGTATGAGCATTAGAACACGGTCAATTTTATCAAAGCCCCCATTTTCCGCTGTTCGAGAGCGCTCTGACGAGTGCGATAATGCAATTTCCATCAATCAATTTTAAATATTAGCAAAACCACAGTTTCAGACAGATATGCGCATTTTAGAATCCTTGTACATTTTTAAACTTAGGCCGGGCTTAAACAACACTCTTAGTTCATTTCCTTTGGCCATAGTATATAGATAATTGCCTTTAACGTAATTTTATAGCTTGTTTTTAGATTTGTCATTGTAAAATAGTCAATCTTTACCTTTTACTTTGTACTTTTCAGAATCCGTATCAATGATGATATCCTGTGGCCGAAACGTTTGAAATTAGGCTTTATTCGAAAATACAGCTTAAATAATGAAATGATTAAAGTAGCTTATCTTGCTCTTTCATTTTTATTACGATTGCTACGGCTCCCAGATGACTTGTATGATTCCAAATGTATTTTCACCTGTCTTTCGAGCTCGAGATAGTCGATAGATATATAATGCTTTTGGTGGATCGTGCAGATTGCTGTCTTGGGTAAGGTCTCATCAGAGTTTAGTGCGGAGCTAAAGCTTCACCACCCACTATCACATGTGGCACAACACTATTTGCAAATGCAGCCTCTTAACATCGACTTTTAAATATCTTACTTTCCTCCGAACCATCGTCTTCCGATGACTCTTCATCTGCTGCGCTAATTAATAATGCGTTTTTTAGATCGTCCAACCTGACAGTATGATAAATCATACGTTCACCGCATTGCATTAAAACAGCTTCCAACTTTAACCACATGAACGGCCGTTACATTACGTTCGCCGCATCACGCCAAATTGCGGCCGTAAAATAGCGACCCTCTTGCTTTGGAAATCGTAGCTTGAATAAGGGAGCAAACGTAATTTGGGCGAGTCCAATTAGATTAAAATTATTTCAACATTTGCATATATTCATTTGAGATTAAACTGGTAGACTAACATGCTAATTTATCGATTGTGTTGTTGTAAAATTTGGTATTATACTAGAAAGATTTTGTTTTTTATGAGGTGTCAGTTCATCTTTAATGAAAAGAAGGTCATTTTTTAATTTGAATATATATGAATAATTTTTATTTGAACAAACTTCTAATCAAACTCAAAATTTGCCCCGAAGGCATAATTACATGGGCGACTGATTTTTTTTCCTGTGTGAATCCAAATTGAATAAAAACTTTTTTTCTCCTACCAATGATTGCATATGAATTGATTCACTCTATATATAATTTTTATTTTACAGGTCATGGAAAATGATTTCAGTAATTGGTTGTTCTATATTTTCAAAACATTATGACTAACTTAAGATATTTAAAATAGGCATTTAGAGAGTTACTCCTTCTCCCATCATTGCCATCAGCGTTAATTGCGTTATTTATGCAATCTGTATTATTCAGACCAGTTTCCATTATTGACTAAATGGTAATTGTAGAATATCATAATTAAATCTCACAGGAGGTTAGAATTTGGAATCTATAGAATTATTTTCTTAAAATGTACATACTCACGTCCAAGTAGAGTAAGTTAGCGGTTGGAGTTTAAGGGAACCGGTAACGGCCTGGCTAAGTTTGGGTGGGCAGGTTAGGTTAGGAAGCGTAGCGTTCTGTGATGTCGACGGTGTGCGAAATCCTTGAACGGCTCTTGATAAAATGAGAAAATTGAAATGGAAGTCTAACTGAAATTTTTATTATAATTAATATTCCATTTATCTATTTTTAGTGTTACAGTAATTATAAAAGTAATCGTAAAACCGTTACGAACAACGATGGAACAAGTAATGACAATACGAACAATAGCCTTGCGTCAGATCACACACCGAAGTAACGATAGAGGCAACAACAGCAAAACACTCAATACAGCGATGGTGCTCACAGCAGGTCACATAAGGCAAAGTGGAAGCTTTCTTCCATTTCGTGAGAACACATTTTGATAATATCCATCACTTTCCAAAGTGCTTGGGTTAACCCAAATTCGAAGTTTGAAGCTTTTCGTGGTGCGAAAAATAAGATGAAAATGAAATAAAACAAAGATTCATCGATTTTATTTCATTTATCAACGATTTGATCGATTTCGAAGTTCGAATATTGATGATTCGTTAAAATTTATGTACATTGAATTCATTTAATGAATGATTTGAGTTGTTTGAAAATGGAACTTTCACCAAGAATTTTGTGCTGCTTAATTCTAAGAGTTAACCGTAAAAATATTTTGAAGCCCGTAGGGCTTTGCCACTGGTAAGCGATTCCATATAAGATGGAATATCCTGAACGGAAGATGTAGAAAATAGAGGTAATGATCGTATGAAGAAATGGTGACAACATGAGAAATTACAACATAATTACCGGCGATCACATTTATAGAATGCTGGAGCTAATTATACCAATACAATTTATAACGTTCATCACATTGCACAAGGCCAGCAATAGCACAATAGCAAGTGTAATTCGATGAGAAATGATTAATAAAACTCATGTGAAGTGCAGGTGTGTGTCATGATGGGCGACATGAAGAAGCAGTAAAATACAATAGTTTCCTAAATTTAATGGTGAGCGATTTTGATTTGTGTAAATCATATGTTTGTCTTAAAAGTAATGTTATTTTTTTGTCTTGAAAAGAAATTTTTAGCTTATTAACGCAGGCCTACGGAATATTACTTTGTTTATGCGCTATAAGTTCTAACTAAAATAATCTTAATCATTAGCGATCAAATTCAGCGGTGCAATCAATCCTCATCGCGATTAATACCGTGATTTCGAACTCATTTAAATGTACACAATTTTTTACAGCCTTCTAAGGCTGCAAAAATTAATTCGTTATGGATCAGATAACGTCCAGGACGTGAGTGCTAGTGCACCTCCCCTGAGTTGCCTCCGAAGGTGCCACAACAGGAGGCAGTGTAACGGGGCACGTGCACTCTGTTCTATAGAGCTTACCTTAAAGCCACAACAGGAGGCAGTGTAACGGGGGCACGTGCACTCTGTTCTATAGAGCTCACCTTTAAGCACCCATGCGTGGCTCATGTGTGCTGGTGGCGACACTTGGCAGCTAACAACGGCAGGATGAGTTGTTGGCGGGTATCTCTACACATCCACATGCCTTAAATATCCTGTTCTCTGATCACTCACACTCTATATAGCGTTCAATATTAATGTTTACCTTACATTTATATTGCCTATGAGATCACACGTCTGCCGCCTAGCTACTTCTCGTCGTGACTGCCTAACCTGCCCTCACTCGTTTTGTTGTATCTGTGGTGGGGTCAGCATTCCAAGTCAGAGGGCAAACACCAGCGCGTTTGTGAAGCCAACCCATTCTACATATGTTAAGGCAAAACTCGGTGATCTCAATACAAGCTTTGGGTCCCTCACAAGGGGTGCAGGCAGTGTGTCGAGAGTGGGCGGATGTGGGAGCCAATGGAACGCGTCATTAGTTGCCATTTGGAATACCCATGGTTTGGCAAAAGCAAACGCATCACACACTCATACTTCTGATAACTTAAACAATTTTAAACAATTTAAACAATTTATTTACCACAGGTGATACAGAGGTAGAATGTTTCTTA